>JASANC010001603.1:0-60513 GCA_030248135.1 Theristus sp. LFF4_11 | reverse complement strand
TGTACTTCGTTCAGTTACGTATTGCTGTTGGATGCTGGCTGGTGCATGTGTAGCAAACTAGAAACGCAGGTTGGTTCGCAAGTTTGCAGTGTCGCCAAAGGTTTGGTTTGCCGTTGCCCGTCTGATGAAACAATCTCGTCTTGTGGAAATCTTTGCTTCTCCGTGTTTATCCTAGAAATTGTGTGTTGCGGTGTCTCACGAATGGCTTAGTAATTTGACTAGCGGTTAATGCATTTTTTTGGTAAAGCCAAGATGAATTTGTCATCAAATGATGAATTGGTCATCAAATGATGTTTCTTTGTGCAATCAAATAATGTGCTTCTTTCAGACGATGTTTCGTGCGAGCACGGATCACCGAAGTTCTTCGCTCTGTGCGCGCTCGGTGGCGTGCTGTCATGCGGCACGACACACACGGCCGTCACGCCATTGGACTTGGTCAAGTGTCGCATTCAGGTTCGTCGCCAGTTTACACGGCGTTTCTGTTCGCAGTGCGTTTGCTCGCGAGTCCGCACACAACAACCGTGCTTCCTCTTGTTTTCACCGATTCTGATAACACCAACTGATTAGATTCAGTTTTGAATGGAGTGAAGAGGCTGGCTAGAAATCAGCATGTACATATAAACATTGTTGTGTTTCATCGCCATTTCATTAGGTGAACTCGAAGAAATGGAAGAATCCGTTCACGGCGTGGAAGATCACGGTGCAAGAGGACGGGGTGCGTGGCCTGGTGCGCGGCTGGGCGCCGACTTGCATCGGATACTCGTTGCAGGGACTCGGAAAGTTCGGCTTCTATGAAATCTTCAAAATACTCTACAGTGATCTGATCGGAGAGGTGAGTTACGAAGCAACACCTTGGTGGAAGTTTGAGATTCAAAACCGTCAAAAGTGCTAGTCTGAAGATGTTCGCGCTCCCCAAATCGCATACGGACACAAACAACTTGCAATGCGCGTGCACTGTGTGTGTGTTTGCCAATGTGTTTGTGCTGCGAGTCAGTGAGTGCGCTACACTCGATTGAGATCGATGGGCGAAAAGAAGAGCACACAGCTTTCGGACGAGCATTTTTTGCCACGTGAAGGGATGTCCATCTTTCGGTGGTCAATTGAATCAAGACAATTTTTTCCAGGAGCTTTCGTACACGTGGCGTACCACGCTGTATTTGGCGGCGTCCGCTTCTGCTGAGTTCTTCGCTGACATGATGCTTGCGCCAATGGAGGCGGCCAAGGTCGGCGTTTTGCTTGCAGTTTATTTTTACCACTGGGAACAACGGCAAACCAGTTTCTGAGTCCATTGGAAGATTGGTATTGTGGATTTATTCAAACGTGTCCGGACTAAAATGACGTCATTTGCTTTAAAAACGCCCGTTTGTGATAGTACAGACACTAAAATGTCAGTTTGATGTGACTGATTCGACATTCACCATTTGTTTACGGGAAGAAATCGGCTAAACGGAAAATCTGGTTTGCTGTGAACGGCAAGCGCATGTTTGGCGGCACATGACGTCATTTCAGTGGGACACGTTTAAAAAAATAGGTCATACTTTCTACGACCAGCCCTTTGTTTGTTATGATGTGCCCCTCCGTAACAGTACCACCAGCATCCGACTTCGTTTCCTGGTTATTTCCTCCAATTGAAATGCACTCGTAAAAAAACAAGCTTAGCTGCAGGCTTCAGGGAAAAAACCGGTTTTTATCAGGTGCGCATTCAAACGGACCCAGCAAGTTCATCGCGTCTGCGCGTTGTGGCGCCAAGAATGTGGCGACAAGAAGGAATCATGGGCTTCTACAAGGTCGGTGTGCGGATTGCTGGAATCTAGCACAACACACTGATTGGCTGCATTTTTGCTGACTGCTGTGATTGCTTACCGCGGTGACAAATTGCTGGAGCATGTGAATGGGCCTTTTGGAGTTTTGACATCAATACAACCCAAGAGCCAAAAACCAACATCACTTTCTGCAGGGATTGCCGCCGTTGTGGATGCGTCAGATTCCATATACGATGATGAAATTTGCGTGTTTCGAGCGAACACTGGAAGCACTCTACAAGTACGTGGTGCCAAAGCCGCGCTCAGAGTGCAGCAAAGCAGAACAACTTGGTGTTACGTTTATCGCCGGATACATCGGTGCGTTTTTTTGCTGCAGTGGAAGGCTGAGCCGAGTTTTGTGATTCCATTTGTGACTGGTTCATAGAGTTAAGCAAGTTAGGTTTTTTTATTTTTTTAAATTTTTTATGAAAAAAATTTTTTTTTACAAGTTAGGTTTGTTCGAAGCGTCTCGTCGAGTCGAGCGAAGTTTAGCCAGACCATTTTTAGAGCGATCCGGTGAACTAGTGATCGGGTGTGCTTTCGTGCACAAAGTATTGAGTTTTCGGTCAAGCACTGTGTCCTTGATCGTATGCCACCGTGAAGTGTGATTCATAAATTTTTTGTTGAGTCGTTTTCCCCAAAAAGTCCATCTTTTCAGCGGGCGTATTCTGTGCGATCGTCTCACACCCGCCCGACTCTGTCGTCTCGAAACTGAACCAGAATCCGGGCGCCGGCGCTGTACAAATCGCAAAACAGCTCGGTTGGGTTGGTGAGTTCACCTGCTGTCCTGCTGGCTACATCAAACAGAAATGTCCTCCTGGCCGCATCACTTGTTGTTCGGTTGTTTGAAAGAATAGTCAATCAGGATTTAGCAGATTGTACCGCTGATTTCAACTGTCTTGCAGGCCTCTGGCGTGGTCTGCTGCCTCGTATCGTCATGATCGGCACCCTCACGGCGCTGCAGTGGTTCATCTATGACGCCGTCAAGGTCTACTTCAAATTGCCGCGTCCGCCGCCGCCTGAGATGCCGGAGTCGCTTCGGAAGAAACTGCTTGCCGCCGGAAAATTGAAGGAAGAGTAAACGAATGTAGTTTTGTGTCATCCGCTTTCTGAAGCTTTAGAGAATGGTATTTTTGATTTAGTCGTTTGTTTTGTTGGTCAAGATGCTGATATATAGTCATTCAATTGTTCAAGAGTTTCTAAAAGTATTCATAGGGTGTTTTGAGCAACCACGAATTCTATCATTGTGGCATTTCATTGCTGATAGCATCTGTGTTGTTTTCGTCCTTGACCGTAGTAAAGCCATATTTTGTTAGTCAGTTTCTGTTCAGCCAACCCCAATATTGTTGGCTGGTTTGAATACTAAGTATGTGAAATGAATAAAAATTGTGAACTTCTGATTTTCTGACTCTCTTGCAGTTGATCAATTCATTTGAAAACGTGCATTGCTCGACCCACGTTTTACCGTGTTTCATTTTGAATAGAAACCGTTCAAAATACTTTCAGGCTCAAAAAGCAACTGTATATAATGTAATAAAAAGCGCCAAACCCAGGCTCCTGGTTTTTTGGGTCTCGTTTGATGATGCCACATCTTTTTGCATCTGTCGTATGCTGCAGAAAAAAGATTTACTTGAAATTGTTAAAAACTGAACACACTAATCGAAACTAAAAAAAAGTTTGTTTTAGATAAAATATTTCTCTTTTGTAGTCACATCTTGTCGATCGGGTCGAGGCACAATAATACCGTCGCTGTTGTTACCGTGTGTTCCGTGTGGCCAAGGTTTTCGGACGTCCAACTGAACAAGCAAGACCAACCCCATTAACTGAGTGAATATCTCAGATCAAATTTGGAAGAAAAAAATGTTTGACGTGCACTTGCTTGGCGCACACTCTGCCACGCTGCAACATGCGAAATGTTTGGTAATTCGATGGCGAAGTCGGTACGATTGGTTTAGTGATCGCATTTACGCCCATTTTACTTGAATTTTCGTATTTCCCCTGTCTCTGTTTACCCGAACCGTCTGTTTTCACCTGAACACCATTATTTAACGTACCTGTGTCGTTTCATTTCAGTTCATATCGATCGCATCTGTTTGACGTCACGTTGGGCTTCATTTGCACAGTAACACTCGTGGCAGTCGTACCGTGGACAAGAGGGCAACTCGCACAAGAGGTAACACTTTTTGTGTTGCAACTCGTATATTCACCCTGAGAATTTTCACCGCCTATCAGCAGAGAAATGCGTCACAACTGTGGTTGAACCAATCCAATATCGCTGTTCAAAATTTCTGGTCAAACAGAAAATATGATGGAATTTCTGCATTGCTGCTGATGTTAGCAAACAGCTGGCTGCAAACCCTGTTCGAGTGCATCTCAAGCCGGAGATTTCGTTCACAAAAAACGTCATCATTTCAGGGCGTGAATCGTGTGCACAGCTTGATCGAAGGCATGGAACATCTGATTCATTGGTTGATGGGCAATCCAGCAGGCTTGAAATTGAACGCACCGCTGAACGATGCACTCGGTCGATTCTTCCTCTATCATATTTACCTCTGGCAAAGTGGGTTCAACTCAACGGCGGTGTTTGCGTTCGTTGTGCATTTTGCAGCACGCACCAGCGCTTTTGCAGCCTACGTCACGTTCCTTCATCCAACGTTGCACATCGCGTTGCTGTTGTTTTGTGCGTTGTCAACCGTTGGCCTCTGTGCGCAGCTGGCCCTTCTGGTCGACTTTGTCGCGATATTCTGCGTGCACATCTTCTGCTTTCACATCTATGCGCAACGGTAGGTCAGCACACGCGGGAACGGTCGTGTGATAATCAATGAAACACTGCCGCTGATTCCATTCATCGTAAATTGTGCCACTCTAAATTATGGCATTTTTGGGAGAGAAGATGTTTTTGCTTCATTGGTTGTTGATGCAAGCGCAAAGAAGCCAACATTGCACTGAACTATTTGACGACCAATGACAGTTTGTCTGGTTGTTTGTTTTGCTTATCAGTGCATAGTGGTTGTCGTGCCACAGTAATGCGACAATGTCATTTGCCGCAGCAATGGAAGGAAAGGAAATTTTAAAATAATGTTTATGCCAAGATATCGTTTGCAGTAATAGAAGCGCTTTTTGCCCATATAAAGTGCACTTCAGGGTACACAACACGTGCCAGGTGTTGACTTCTCATGGAGGTATCGGTGATTTTGATGGTGGTTTGTCTGTCTTATCACCACAGTCGGGTAGAGTAAAACATGTAACATGTCACTGTGAATTTGAAACTATACGTGGATTACACAATCGTTGCGGAAAACTTCTGAACGCTCTTAACTGAACTGGTCTTTATTGGGCTGAACTGCAACAAAATTCTGACCGAGAATCAAATCGCTTGTCAAAACAAAAACTGAAAGGCACACACAAATGGACTGGTTGAAAGTGCACCGTCAGAAGCCGCGGTCGCCGACGTCCGAAACGGACGATTCTGAGCCTTTGCTGTTCACGATGGCAAGACGCACGAAGCGCGATGTGAAACACGCACGCCAATTGGCGCAAAGCAGCTACGAAACCAGCACCAATCTTTCGAATCACGGCGATATAAAGTCAAAGAAAAACGTCCGTCGAAATACCACCGGCAAAGATGACGTTGACAAATTTTCGTTTGACCGAGCCGGCGGTAGAGCGGGTAAATGTCCTTGTATGAGGACCGATCAGCACACTTTTTTCAGCACGTTCAATTTCAATCTTCAATTTCAATATTCCAAGTCGCAAGCACAAAACACACAAACGGCGGTCTTGCGTCACTCGCAGCCGGCGTCGTCGACGTCCACAGTCAGTCGGACGACTGGCACTGGTTGGACAATCTGACGGGCGGCGTTTACACGACCGACGAAACGGCACGCCAACGGCGGAGCATGTCGCGCGTCAGCAGTGTCACCGGCTCGCGGCCGCTCGTGCTCAGTTGGGCAGACTTGAACGCGTTTGTGCGTGTGCCACGACGCAACACGCCCATCTGGACAAAGTGTTGCCCGGGCGGTCGTGCGAGCGACGGCGACCATGAGAACAGGCAGATCCTGGCGAATCTCAGCGGAATTGTGCTGCCCGGCCAGCTGGTCGCCGTCATGGGCGCCAGGTTGAGGGCAATTCTTTTATGCGATCGGTCGAATCTTGGCGATCAACCGATTTTTCAGTTAGCAACCATCATCCATTAATTTATAAAAGTTTTGGTCTGGTCCATTGTGCCGTGCGACTTGATGGCTGCTATGGACATGATTGTAAAACACTGACAGTTCAGTGTTTCGCACTGTACCTTACGTAGAACGCTCCATCTGTACGAACGGAAGGCGCAGTGACACAAAGATCACAGACCAACCACGGTTGGGTTACGTTGCGCAAACTAAGCCAGTCCTCATTGCAGCGGTGCTGGCAAATCCACATTCCTGAATACGCTCGTCCAACGCAACCTGCAAAAGATGACCATCACGGGGGACGTGTTGGTGAATGGAAAGAACTTGGGCCGCAAGATCTCCGATGTGTCAGCGTACGTTCAACAGGACGATCTCTTCAATGGATCGTTGACCGTTCGCGAGCACATGCTGTTTCAGGTGTGACCGACGTTGGAATGATGTTTTTCGCTTGGTGAGATTTTAATAAATCGATGAATCTTTGTGTCAACCGAGTTTGAAGACCACTAGTTTCCAGTGCTGTTCAACTTGGTTGATACATTCGGACCGAACCAGCACTCAACAGTTTACTTGTCAAAGTCACACGACCAAACTGTTGAGCGCTATCAAAACTGATCGATGTCTTGCAAAAGCCAGTGCTTACGTTGACGCGCATCAGTTGCTGAACGATTGAGCACCACTACTGAGCTCCTAGTGTGACGCAAACTGCGTTCACTACTGCAGGCCCTGCTTCGTCTGCCATCATCCATGTCCTACCGCAACAAGCTGTCGCGTGTCGAGCACGTCCTGCAGGACCTCGGTCTCACCAAGTGCCAGCACACTCGCATCGGTGGTGCGGCCGCCGGTCTCGCCAAAGGCATCTCCGGCGGTGAACGTAAACGATTGGCGTTCGCGTGCGAAGTGCTGACCAATCCGTCGCTGTTGTTCTGTGACGAACCGACGAGCGGCCTCGATTCGTTCATGGCCGAGAGCGTGGTCGCCGTGCTGCAGCAGATAGCCGCCAGTGGCAAGACCGTCCTCTGCACCATTCACCAGCCGGCCTCCGAGATCTACGCAATGTTCGACCGCATCATGTTCCTCGCCGAAGGTCGTCTCGCGTTCTTCGGCACCGCCGCCGACGCACTGGACTTCTTCGCCACGTTGAACTATCGATGCCCGTCCGTCTATAATCCGGCCGATTATCTGATCGAGATACTCGCGGTCACTGCGTCGAACGCGCAAGAGTCGCGCGCGCGTGTCGAACGAATCTGTGACGAGTTCGACAGTTCCCCGTATCGACGTCAGTTGCAACAGCAAGTGGACGAGAACCGACGGAATGGCGAGGAACAATTGGCGAGCGAGTACTACGCTGACCGGACAATGGCCGACGTTGACAAGCGGCCACAACGAGCGAACCGATTCGTCCAACTCGGCGTGCTTTTCTGGCGAGCACTGTTGCACAACTTTCGTAATCGAGCGGTGGCGGCCACTCGCTACCTCCAACGAGTGTTCTTCGGTCTGTTTGTCGGCCTGCTGTACTTTGGCGTCGGCTGGGACCAACGTGGCATCCAGAACGTCAACGGCATCCTGTACTATTTGATCACGACGTGTTTCTATCCGGCGCTATTCGGCGTCATCCGTCAGATACCGAACGACTTCGCCATTCTCTGCCGTGAACACCACGACGGACTGTACTCGGTTGCGTTGTACTACGTCGCCAAGTGTGCGTCACTGTTTCCGATCTATCCGATCGACGGCGTCCTGCTGATCACGATCTCGTACTTTATGATCGGCCTGCAGCGGTCGGCGGCCGCGTTCTTCACGACGCTGCTTATCTTGATGCTTCTCGAACAGTCCGCCGTCTCGGTTCAGTTTCCATTTTGCACAAATCTCGTATTCAGACCCGTGCGAAACTGTTGGGTGCCTCGGTGAGAGCGAGCCGGTGTCGCAGCCCCGCAAACAGGTGGCACACGGTGTAACATTTTTGGGGCCGCAAGACCACATTTCGGCGGAGACCGGTACCGGGCCCGCAACTCGGTGTTCAGCCCGAAAAACAGCTTGCGGGCCTGGCACCGACTTGTGGGTCCGCCGCTATCGAGGTCCCACATGCGTTCGTCCGGGTCTGCTCGTGTTCTGTCGGGCAAACAGACCGATTTTGCATTTTCGTCAAAAAAATTCAGTTGCTGAGTTGCACAATCCCACACAACAGAAACACACCGTCAAACAAGTGTCAGCTTTGCCAGTGTATCTGCGCCATTATGCACTATGAACAACTTCACGTCGAAACCGGTGACGCCGTTCACAGTGTGCACTTTACAGATGGGTGTCATGTTCTCGGCAGTATCGCCATCATTCCCGGTGGCGTTGACGTTGTCCGGTCCGGTGACGACCGTCATCTCGATGACCGGCGGTCTGTACGCCAACGTCGGCGGCATGGCCAGCTGGATCGCATGGGCGCAGTACATCTCACCGTTTCGCTACGCGTTCGAGGCGTCTGCCATCAATCAGTGGATTCGAGTGGATGAGATCGCTTGCGAGTTCCGCGAGTACAACGGCACTGAAGCCGCTTACTGCGTGCAGGACGGACGACAGGTGCTGGCGAATCTGGCCTTTCCGGCCTCGCTTGCGGTCATGTGGCGTGACATGGCGCTGTTGATCGTGTTGTCGTTCGGATTTTACTTGATCGGCTACGTTGGACTGTTGATTCGCATCAATCGGGCGCGCTAAACGTGTGAGGCTGAAGACTGCGCAGTTGCGTTCACGCGCGTGATTCCAATTTTATGTTGTCCAAAGCTGGGTTTTCGTTTTAACTATGATCTTGAAGTGCGGTTTCGGGGTCAATTTTCAGTGTTTTTACATGTGCGGCCGTGTCTCACGACTGTTCGCTTACTGTTAGATTGACATCAGTATGATCCATTGTTGGTTTTGTTTCTTCGAATGTTTATGAATCAAATTTCGGAAATAAAAGTGAACTGCAAGCGAATCAAATTTCGGTGCGTGCCTTTGAGCGTCCTGTGAGAACTTCTGGCTCCGCTGTAAAATCAGAAAACGTCGCGTCGTTCCATTTGTGCCGAATCGTAACTGACTTTTCAGACTGCTACAATTGCAAGTGGCCGGTCTTCGTTCCCTATTTCGATTGTTTCGCGGCAAAAAGTACAACCCGCTTCGCGATCGGGTCGACTCGGTGCAGTATGACGAGCAGCAATTGTTCCTGGGCACGCTGTTGTTCACGTTCCTGTTGTTTCTGCTGCCGACCACCTTGACCTACTGGGTCGTGTTTTCATCGGTTTGTTGTTTTGATTGCACGCAGTTTCGGTGATCAGTCAGGTACGAAACAACGGTTGGTGTGCACGCACCTGCCCTGCACTCGTGGTCTCCAACAGAATCAGCCGACACTGAATGAGTCCAATCAATGGAGTCCTTTCATGTTGAGAGTGCGCGAGCTTGCGACAAAGACATGGTGTATGATTTTTGATTTTGGTCCCGCAACTCAATGCGCCCATAAATATTTGCATGCAGGACGCGGGAATTCAAAATTGGCAAAATGATCCGAGTCCCTCAAGTCGGACCGAGTCACTTAGGCGACTTTGAATTGCCATATAAAGATTGAAACTAGTTTCCTTTTCACGTCTGCACACGCATTCAGTCGCAGAACTTAAAAAAAATTGATGTCACTGTTTTGTATTGTTTACAGCTCCGAGCAGTGACGTACACAGTTGAGCTGCTGATCCACCGTCTCATCGCACGATTGACCGACGTTTTCTCATCGCTTGATTGATTTTTAATTGTTTTTTTTTTGTCTCTTTACTCAGAAAACGAATGCATTACTCTGTGTAGTGCTGAAATAAAAATTGACGAATAGACCAACTGGTTACCAATCGCTGATTATTCTTTCGTTAATAAACTGTGCATAAACCATTACGTAATTCAACAACATGACAACGTCCAGGAACAAATAACGGATAAAAAAACACAACAAACTGATCAACAGAATGACAGACCGGGTAGAACTGTGAGCAAAAATTTGAGTAAACTCACAATTGGTGTACAGACGTATTTTGGTTTACAAGTTTGTGCTTGTGTTGTCGCCGTCCTGACAATTTTCACTGCTGTCACCCATGTCTTTACTCGCCTGAAAACTGCTTGAACTGCCTGAATGTTAGCCAACTGCTCAAGGAAAAACGGTCACTATATGACTGGTGGGCTGACTAGTAACTTCATCATGAGCAAAATTCCGTTCGAGGCTGAACGTCTTGATCCACGCTTGCAAAACAGAATCAGAAACCAACACCCCACCCCACCCCCCCCGCCGACGTTTAGGTTCGGTAAACACTACGGTGGAGTTTGCCTACATTCCACATTGACTTTCCAAAACCTAAATGCAAGTTGATGAAACAACGGTTTCCCGCAACCTGTGGCTCGTTTCGTTCAGCGTCAGCATCCTTTGCACCATTCCCAGTGCTCGCTGCATTTCCTTCCGGCACGGCATGACTGTTTTTATCCGTGGCAGCAGTCGTCGTCAAATCCAACTGCAACTGCTCACCAGATACCCTGAAAAAATCGATCGTTCGGTTACACAGAGACCATCTTATTCTTGACTGGTTGTGTTTTGATCTCTGCATGCTTCATATGCGTTTGAGCGAAACGAATCAATAGGCATTAATCAATCTATCAGACTGACTGGCTGGCTTCTAGCAATGGGCTGACTGCCTTACAAAATTTCAGCAATGGCAACAACAACAACAACAGATGATGGCTTGAAAATCATCTTCACGCATCGAAGAAAGCGGTTTTGTGTCTTTATCTCGAGGATTCAAACGTTTTGCGACCCCCCAAATGTTGGTGAGTGTTGTCTATCCAACTACGAAAAGTTACCTACATGCGTGCAGGATGGTAGCTCATAATTTCTACCTGCACGGCCAAATGTTTAACTGCACCGTGCCGGTCATATGTAGGCTAAAACGCCCTAATCATAACCTTGCCAGATCATCCTGAAATCGCCGTCGCAGCAGCCGCAGATAGTTTGCCAGTTTCGTCTTCTTGTGCTCTCGTTCGTCTGCGTCCTCTGGCTCGCCCAGATCATCGCAATAATTGACACACTGCAGTAGGCGTTGGCCAAGACGCATCACCGCACGTTCGCGACGCACGTCGGTGGTGCTTGATTGGCGCTCCTGAAAACATAAAACAACCAATCAGCGGACAGCATTTCAAATCGGTGCAGCCAGTCAGTTCCTTTGCAGCGTTACACGTCATCCAGCTGTGAGTAAAACATTTTTCACAAATCCGTGAACTCAAGCTGCACGTCACGTCACGTCACGTCACGTCACGTCACCTGTCGTCGCGTGGTCATTTCTGAGGTCAGCTGCTTGGCACGCTGAACGACGTTTGCTGGCAGCGACGACACATCGGCAAGCTCAAACCCTGGCGTTTATTCAAACTGATAAGCTTCAAGCTTGATAAGATAATTCAAACTAAACTCAAAATCGGTACAAAAAGACCAACGGTGAAAAACCGACCGTAAAGCGGCCCACGGTACGGTCCTTTATGCAGTACGTGGCTGCGCACCAAATGCTTTTCACCATCAGCCGCATCACGATTGTACTGCGACCCGAAATGATAGCTGAATGAAAATATCATTCATAGATTCAACATCCAAACCTCAAAAAATTCAGCGAAAACCAAAAACTATTGGATGACGTTTTCGCCATGTTAAAGTTGACTGCTTCAAAAAGTAATCGAGCCTGGTAAAAACCGGAGTGGGTATGAGCAGTCTGCCAAATATTCAAGATTCAATTGCTTCCTTTGTTTTGAACGTTTTTTAAGGTAAAAATATGGTGGATCCTTTTAAATGCAATTAATACTTTGATCCTCTTCAAATTAAAATTGACAAACATGCAGAAAGTTGGAATGCGCTAAAGTTTGTGCTCTGACATTGGGCACTTCCAGTGTTGCACAGTTATCAACAAGTACACTAGCACACGCGCAGCTTACCATTGCATAAATGCTTGTGCGTTTGTGTCAGTGACTGTGTGAAATTAATATTGACCAATGTTTGCTGGACTAGTATAGCAATCTACAAAATCTCTCTTTACCATTCGACATTCGGATAAAGCGAGTCCAACTCCGCGAGATCGAGGAAATGTGTGGCGAAAAACACGAATGCCTAGATGAGTAAATCGGTAGACTTATATATGAATTCCAATTTCCAATAAATCGAGAGGTCGGCCGGGAGTGGAGTTGTTAAAAAAACAAAAATTTGGAAAATCAAAGCTGTGACAAATCAATCAGGGAGTCAGAAGAACGACATTTTATGTGCAAATGCTTCCCGAATGACTCCAGTGTGGCGAAAATTTCCAGATTTTTGTTTTTGTCTGGTGACTTCATTTACCCTTTTCCAAACTGTTATCATGCCTCTTCCTACGTTTTGACGCTCAAAATGCCCCCTCAGCTAAACTGACAAATAGCTTACCGACTGTAAATTTGATTAATTATGATGACAACGTCACGACACGACATTAAACTGCAACCAAACAAAGTAGCGCTTGCAGACGGTCTGACGGTGCAGCTCGGACGCTCAGAATTCGCAATGTAAGCGAAATGTCACCTTGGCCGCATCGGAAATGTTAAGCCAAGCTTTGCAACGCTCAAAAACTTCATTCTAAAAATTGTTCAAGCCTAAAACCAATAGGTAAAACCAACTGCTGACGGTTTTCCAAGGTAATGTCAAAGAAAATTTTTGTTGAACTTTCTAAAAATAGTGCCAAAAACGAGGTTTTCAGAGTATATGAAAGAAAAGATTTTGAATTAAAAATCGGCCTTTTTTGTTTATTTTTTTTCAACTTATGGTTTTTGTTTTTTTAACAACCCCAGCCGGGACGGGAGTGGCAAAATTGCTAAAAATCTGTTGTAAAAACCGGCCCAGAGCGTTTTCTTAATTTGTTGAGCGACCTGGGGCTTAATTCCGGGCTTAACTGCACAATTCCGAAAACAAACACAACGTTCGTACCTTCGTACGAATCATGTGTTCGCAGATCGAATGACAAATGCCGATGCCTTCTTCAGTGGCAGTGCCTGAGCAAAAACAAATCAACAGAATCAGAATTGTTCTTGCAATTTTCAACACCAAGATCAGAAGTTAGGATTTCGCCACGCACCACTTTCATTTCCAAGTAAAACCTTTGAAAATTAAAAAAAAGAAAGAGAACGCACTCCGTCCAAGCTCGTCGATCAGAATCAACGAACGGTCGGTGATGTTCTGCACGATGTACACGATGTCTTTCATCTGAAATCTTGCACTGAGCGTGTAGGAGGAAGCAATCTCGCGTGGAGACTAGCGTAGATTAAGCACGCACACAAATGACTGTTGCTGTGAGCTTGCTACTCCAAACCCATAGCATGTATGATTGTCAGACAAGAAAGAACGCTAAAAAAACCAGAATAAGTCTGCCGTTGTCCCCCTGTTGTCATTCCCGTTCTTCAATGACTGTAGCCCTGCCATGAAGTTTCAAACGCAAAAAAAACGTGTCCAGCGCAGCACTGCGCGTCAGTCCGCCGAGTCCGCAACACAAAAAGTCGACCTCAAACAGATCGAACCAAAAAAAAGCCCAAAGCAGAATCAGCGGCCAACAGCGCAGCGCACCTCGACCATGAACGCAGAGCTGCCCGTCTGGAAGTCGTCGTTGTGTCCGATGCGCGAGTGGATCTGCCGCATCACCCTGAACGACGCGTACTCAGCCGGCACGAAGCAGCCGCACTGCGCGAGAATCTGCAGCAGCGCCACCTGCTTCAGGTAGGTCGACTTGCCAGCCATGTTCGGTCCCGTGATCACGGCGAACGTGCTGTCCGGCGAGGCGTACTGAAATCGCAATCGAACACGCCCGGTGCACTGTGTGCTCTGCATTGCAAGCTGACATGGCGACCGAATACGCTGCTGTGAGCGTTCATTGGGTTGGCCAGCGACTTGCCGCAGCGGCAGATTGCTGAACAAAATTAAAATGCACGATGTTCATTCATACATGCATTATTCACTTTTTCAGCAACTGGTTCCCTTTGTTGATGATGCAGCAAGTCGCTGAATGTGGAACATGTGACGCTGAGAAACAAAAACCGCAACTGAAAATGAAACACTGAAAAACTGAAATCATTTTGTCAAAATTAAACTTGAAATTGAAAAAAGTTCAAAGTCAAAGATAAAATTAAAAACAGCAAACATGTAGGAACACCAACCACATCATTCGGTGTCACATGTCTGCTGTCAAAGCGCTCCAACAATGGATGAACACCTTGTTTCACGGCCAACGTGTTTGTAAACTCGGGGCGAATCACTGTGAGTGTGAACGTCAAAGTACATGGGGGGCCAAAAAAGTAACCGATTTTAAAATGCACTCACTAGCGTGAGCTAAAATTTTCAGTTTTCAATTTTACATTTCAGCTAAAATCAAAAATTAAAATTTTCATTTCAAAAATGATACGCCAGTAGCTGACCAGTGGTCGCCGAAAGCGAGCAAAACTGTGCGATCGCAGTGAGCATGTCCAAGAGAGCGAGTGCCTCGGTCAAATTGTACAGACAGGCGATGTACTCACGAATCGATGCCAGCAGATCGGACACGACGCTGCAAGCAAACATTGTGAAAATGAACGCTGATTCCAAAGCACAATCACCACACCGACGCTGCGTCTATTTCCGCTTTTTCACTTGGTCAACATCCAGAAAAAAGTGTTATGATCTTCAGAGAACGACGTTATTGTCTTGACCAATTGCACCAAAACAACGCAAATTCAGCGCACCTGTTGCTGATCAGCAATATCTCATTGACCGACTGATTGATGCGATCTGAAACACAAGCCAAAAACGAAAGCACATTAGCATCAACGATGAGCAGCGATTCAACAATGCCGCTGCACCGTTCAACTTGAGCAACGTGCGTGTGGTGCACGTGAGCGAGTTCGCCTTGCGCGTCACACTGATGCACCATGACGGCAGTTGCACGTGCGTCTCACGGTCGCCGCCGTTCTTGCCGCGTCTGCGGTTCGTCTGGCCGGTGCCTGCGGTGTGCTTGCAAAAGACAGTGACAACAAACGGCATGCTTGAGTCTAGCGGTCTGCGTTCGGAAGTAGTCAACCGACATATGAACGATGTGTGTGGTGCATGAGCAAAGGGCAACGTATCACGATGCCACGAACTGTCGTGCAGGTGTAATGAGGTGTATGTCGCTCGAAGTTATGCAAAACCGCAATGTGGAATACCGAATGAAAGAACACCAAAAAAAAACTGATGCGCCCACCGGTGGCATTGTCTCGCAAGAGCAATTGCAAATGAAAGCCGCGCCCAGCGGTGTACGCGAGACGCAGTGGCAGGCCGCACACTTGGTACGCTTGTTGCGCGCAGTCTGTGTGACATTAGAAACAATCCGTGAAACCGTTGGCCGACAGTCTCGCACGCGTTTTCACTCACATTGCACCTTTTAACGGTATTGTTGAATTCAAAAAAAATATTCATTTCTGTTTGAGGTGTGAGGTCAAAAGATGAACCGCTGCCGTTCACGGTTTTCAGCCAGAAGAAACGCACGCTACGTTCCGGACCCGTCAGTGCGACTGCGCCACAAAAATCAATCATCAATCATACAAGAACGAGCGTCTTTGGAAAATCGAAAAACGCAAATTGAAGGTGCGTTTTATCCAAATCTGCCAACCGTTGACATCGTTCACTAGTTCGGTGTACGTTCGTCGAGCGACATCTAATAATCCGTTGATTCCGGTCTGAAACGAATTATCAAAACGTATAGCTGGTGTGAACGTTGAAAAATCGCCAAGCATAGATAGTCCCAATCGCAGCGATGCTCTAAAAATTGGCCGGTATCGTGGTGCGTTGCAACGTTCACGCACGTGCACCGTTTCATTTCACAGAGTAATACGGCGCAAAGCACAAACAGCACGCACGCACCCGGACGGCAAAGCATTTCTGCGTGCGCATGCTCAACGGGCCCCTTTCATAGTGCACGTTTTCATCGATCGTCTCACTGATCCGCTTGATGATCTCACGGTAGCGATTGTCCGCTAGCGTTGCCTAAAAACGAAACAAAGCACCGATCGTTTACCACTTTATTGGTTTTGTCACTCAATTCGTTTGCACAGCCGAAAAGGAAATTACATTCATGCGCTTGACACGGCAGTGAAAACCATTGCCAAAACAAGTGACACAGACACACTACACAACCTCTCTATAATCCGTGAACGTCGCATTGTCAAACGGTTTCAACGCGTTGCGCAGCGACCTCACGAGCTCCAACGTGTGTTTCAAGTAGATGAGCTGCGTCAGCTTGTAGTCTGCCGCGCGCACGGTGTCCTGCTTCTGCACGTGCACACACAACGCCACCAGCTGCTCGATGTCGACCATGCGTGCGATCACTTGACGCACGTTTCGGAAACCCTGAGCCACGTGCAACGTGAAAATGGCATTTTTTTGCTCTGCAACGAATCGACGATCAATGCAGTGGGGCCGCGTATCACGTAAACTGAATCAATCAATAGAGGCCTCGACAAAGTTGTACTGCTTCTGCGGACGGCTGTGAAGTTGTGAAGCTGCACCTAGGGTTAGGAGCTTTGAAAATAACATTTTTTTGCATTTTATTGTTTTTTTTAATTTGGGATTTTTTGAACACAACCAAGTGAATATTTTGGTTATTTTCTCAAGAGAAACAACTAAGAACGACTCATTATCCAATCACACGTCCAAAATTGCCCTGTTTTACTGTTGAAAATTCGACTGTTGAAAATGCAATTTCAAGAGTAAAATTCAAAATGCAATACGGGTCACGCACAAAGCGAGTGTGAATCGAGTTCACCCGCAGCGAACAAGCGAACCTGTTCGTTATAGAGCAACTGTTGCACCGCATCCAAGCGAGCGTTGATCAGTTGAACATCAGTGGGCGGTTGCAGCAGTGTTGACCGCAGCAGGCGAGTGCCGCATGCTGAGAAACAACCGTTCAACACGCCGAACATACTCGAGTCGCTGTTGTGGACGTCCTTACTGCTGACGATCAACTCGAGGTGCTTCACGGTCAACGGATCTGCGAGACGAAAGACCAACATGACTGGTGGTGCAGTTGCACGCTGAAGAACACAATGGTGATCTGTTGCACGGTCACCGCACGCTTTAGGTTACACCGAATGCTAGTTCTTAGGTTATACCCAGAAAGCGATGCAGTGACAAAGGACAAATGCGAAAAGTGAGGCGCCAACGATCCGCGAATACTGAAAGCAGAGCGCACCGAACTGCGAACACACCGCCCACCCACCCACCGATCATGCACGTGTCGTCGGCGCCGGAGCACACGAACTTCACGGAGGCCTGTGCGAACGCGATGTTCTGAATGAACTCAACGTATTTCAACAGCGCTGCGGTGCTCGCCAGACAGTAGTACCTGCAAGTCAGCAAGTAAACAATGTGCGTGTGTCATTAGCCTGGCACGAAAATTCCCGATGGAAAAAGTTTAAATCTTGAACAAAAACGTTGCTCATGTCATGAGACAAAACTTTCAAATATAAATAGATGGCATAAACATTGCTACATAACTATCAAACTTGCATATGCATTGACGCACTTTTCGTGCAAATCCTTATGCAAGGTGGAGCATTCGTGCACTTTCAGAGCAGTGATACGAGCGAGGCCAACGGAGTCGTTGAAATACTGCCGATGTATGGTGGTGATTTGGCTGCTTGGCAGGTCAGCTTGCAACAGCGGCACCAGCACGCTCATGTGGCCGCCCTTGTCCACTGCTGTCTCGGGGACGACGATCTGAGAGAAAACCGAAAAGTGTGGAACGTGAACGAAGCCACTTGCTCACAAACACAGTGATATTGCAAGTGCAGACGCTATTTTGGGTGAACGGGCTAGTCGTTCATGAACACAAACTGCAGAGTAGCTGAATTCGAAGACCGTCATCAACCAAACGGAAGCGTTTCAATAACTGAAACAACATAAATGAATAAGCGACACACACCTCGACGGGCGCCATCGCGTGCAGCTTCGTGCGCAGACGCGAATAGGCGGACGAGTCGGCAAACTGGCACAGGTGCACCTCGGGCAGACGGAGGTCCATGTAGGCGAGCCCGATCTCGCCTTTCGCCACGCCGCGACCGGCCACCAGCGCTGCGAACACGCATAGCTCACTTGTGTTGCTATTCCAAATGCGACGAACTGCTTTTATCCGTGGCTTTATTCATGAGTTTGCAGCCGAGATCGCATGTGTTTGCGATAAGTGACAGGTTTCATGGATGCAAACGCAAGCACGAGCACGCATTTGACTTGCTGTGCCACCGACCAACAATGACGAACGAGCGTTGACTCGCTGAGCCCGCCGTCGCCGGCGTCCGCCCCACCGATGAGCCCCCGAGCGTCACATTGTACCTTAAGTTTGGTTTTTTTAATTTCAAACCTTCTTCTGATGACGGACAGCATCAAAAACATTCGAAACTGAGCAAACCATGAATCAGAAATTCATTGTTCAGTTGACTGTCTGCATTGGACAGAGAGTGAATTGAAAAATGGTTATTGCTGTGTACTCTTCCAATTACTGATGATGTTTCCTTGCTTTCACGACCTTTTTTGGCTCGGGCGCAGGTTTCATTTTTTGGAGTTAAAAATCGGTTTCTGCTAAGCGCGGGAAACAACAGTTCACAACAGATTGAGTTAGTTCAGTTCACAATTTTAAATTTCAGAATTTTCCAAAACAAATCTACTTGGCCGCTGAAGTTGAGCCACTTTGCGTTTGTGACCGACTGGCGGTTGATCTGGAGTTGCCTGGTTCGGTGGGCTGGTTGTTTGTGGTTGAGTTCACGTCAGTATTGCTAAAATAAAGGATTAGTTGAATTCTGGCAGCAAAAAAATTGCTATTTGTTTTTTTATTTCAAAAAAGCACAAAACAGGTCTTTTTATTCAGTTTTTCATTTCAGTTTGCAACAGAAGAGAAGAACTTTAAATGAAAAAAATATTTATTATTTTTATTTCACTGTGGAAAAAAGATATTGGTTAGTTGAATTTTGATCAGTGGGTGGGTACCAGTTCTCCGCGTCTGTTCGCTGGAGGGTACCAGACCAGTTCTCCGCCACCCTAACTATTATGCTTACACCTTACTGTACTGAGTTTCGCAGCTGCGTTCAGGCGACAACGGAAGGCTTTTCAATCGACGTTCTTTGTCACCCTCGTGGCCTGGTGGTAGTGCGTTAGACTACAGTCTGTGCACTCGGGGGATCGAGCCCCGCCGAGGGGTGTATAGGCACTTAATGACAGAGAAAACTCGATGGGCGCCCTACTCAATGGCGTTCTGTACGCTTCTCTGGGTTAGCCCTGGCTAAAAACATCGCCTAAAAATCTCAACAACTCAACAACAACAACAACAACATCGACGCTCCCCATTTCGCCTGCACGCAGGAGAGAAACACAGTTTATCAACCAATCAGAGTTTGACATCTTTCTATATTTCTGGAAAACAACTGAAAGCTCAAATTCTAAAAAAATCTCTCGCAAACAAACAATGCCGTTTTAAGACTGGAAGGAAACAAGCAGTTGCTGCTGCCGCTGGCGCCACCAGTCAACAGCGCTGATTTGCTCGTTGCTGCTGCCGCAGCTTTGGTCAGATTGCCCGTTTCTGTACCAGTGGTGCTCGAGGTCGAATGAAACTGAAACCCAAAAAAACGTATTTTGTAAAGCACCAGTTTTGTTCATGTATCCGAAACCGAAATACAACAATACGCAACAGACCACATCAAACATACGGCATGCGGTGTCTTTCACAGGAATAGAATTTTGAATTAGCCTGTGACTGACTTGGTAAACAAACTCAGCTGCAATGTGCTGAGTCTGAAGGGGTGTAGTACACTGGTAGTTGGTTGCCATGGCCAGTGCACTACTATATCATAGTTGTTCATGTTGGGGGGGGCGGTGGGGCGCCCCCAAAAAGTTTCGAATCTATCTCTTTCTGAGATAAGCATAGTTGTTCTAGGGGGGGGGGCAAATTTTCGAATCTATCTCTATCAGAGATTTTTCGACTCAGCTATTGTGTGTCTAAAAAAATCCCCAGCAGTTATCTAAAAATTTTTGTTTTCGAAGACATAAAATGAATCAATTTTGTAGCAAAATTGACTATTTTTGCTCGAAAGTCTTGAAAATTTCGCCAATTTTCAGGAAATACGCGTTCACATTTAATTTTTGCATATTTTAAGCATTATTTATCATTATCGCTTTTCAAATTCCTATCTACCAAAAACTTTCTTGGACAATTATCAATCAATCTCAAAATCTTCGAAAGCATAAAATAGGTAAATTTTTTGTTAAAATTCACCATATTTGCTCGAAAACTCACTGGTTTGCTGTGCATGTGGAGCGTCGTTGTCGACGTTGGCGAGCTCGAGCACGAAAAGTCGAGCGGAATTGGCATTTCTTGACTGATATTTGCTCCGACGACATTGCCACTGTGGTTGCCCAGTGCGAAACGTACCACACTGCGGTTGTTGCCGAATTCCTGGCCGCCGTGTGTTGAATCGTTCTCGTCGTCGTCGTCACTGACGCCAATGCCCAGCAAATCCGCCATTTTTCACATTTAGTTTGGTTGGCCTGTCGTGTAATAGCGTTTTGAAGGTCAACAAAAAGTTTTGAACGAAGGTCAGCAGTAGGGATGGATGGATCCGGCAAATTTGCCGCAATCCGGCCCAAGCGTGTTACTCCCGTGGCGGAACTTTCCAGATTTTGTTTGTGTGACCTCATTTGCCCGGGACCCTTTTTCCAAACCGTTACCATGTCTCTTCTTGTGTTTTGACCCCCAAAACGTCACTAATTGGCCCCAGTTCAAGTGAAAACACATACCGGCCTGAAATTCGATAAATTCTAATGATGTCGCGTCGCGACGACACGACACGAAACAGCAACAAGACAACGTAGCGCTTACAAACGGAAACGGAGCAGCTCGGACGCTCAGAATTCAGATTCAGACAGAGGCGAATTGGTACTCCTTCAAAATACGGGTCCGCTCAAATTTCATCGCAGCGCGCTGATTGATGGCTCAAATGAAAGCCCTCGTTCTGCTGAGTAATCCTATGTATGGGTTTTTTGAAATTCAAAAATTTGAAGAAGTTATTTGAATTTAAAATTTTATATAGAGTGGGTCTGTGGTGAGCTTGTCAAGTGCACTGAATGTTGTATTTATGTGCTTGATGGATATTTATGATGGATACCGTTCACATGATTGCATGAAACAGTCATACGTCTGAAATTGGTGCCCACGGGTTACGGTAGCGGCAGTTTTGGGTCTTGACACGAAGTTGCAGAAAACCACTTTGTTTCTTGTGTATAACACTCGAAACCTTTTAGAAACATGCAGCATTATATAACAGAATGTCAAAAACCGGATTTCAAGGATTACGGTAACTTTGCAGTAGGTCTCGACACGATTGCTTAAAACGTCCTTTTATTGCCAAGAAAAGCTACGAGAATGATGGATACCGTTCACATGATTGGAGGGTTGACAGAAAACTTTGACGTCGCAGTCGTGAAAATGAGAAAGTATGCCAATGAAACCCGGTAACGAATGCAGCAAGTGACTCGAAGGGTCGCGAACAAATGTCTTCTCAAGCAAAAATGTTGTGTAACATTAGCTGCGTTTGTACATGTAGTAAAAGTAGCGATGTCACCCTGAGAGTAGCCATACAGCACATGCCAATTTCGTAGCCGCCGTTTGCTGAACGTCGCTGAATGGGACAGCCGAGTGTTTTCTGAGTTCCGTTGCATGTTTCTAAAAGGTTTCAACTGTTATTCACAAGAAACAAAGTGGTTTTCAACAACTTCGTGTCAAGACCCAAAACTACCGCTACCGTAACCCGTGGGACCAAACTTCCGACATATGACTGTTACATGCAATCATGTGAACGGCATCCATCATTCTAGTAGCTTATCTTGGCAATAAAAGGACGTTTTTAAAAAATCGTGTCGAGACCCACTGCAGAGTTACCGTAATCCTTGGAATCCGGTTTTTGACATTCTGTTATAATGCTGCATGTTTCTAAAAGGTTTCAAGTGTTATTCACAAGAAACAAAGTGGTTTTCAGCAACTTCGTGTCAAGACCCAAAACTACCACTACCGTAACCCGTGGGACCTAACTTCAGACATATGACTGTTACATGCAATCATGTGAACGGCATCCATCATTCTAGTAGCTTATCTTGGCAATAAAAGGACGTTTTAAGCAATCGTGTCGAGACCTACTGCAGAGTTACCGTAATCCTTGGAATCCGGTTTTTGACATTCTGTTATAATGCTGCATGTTTCTAAAAGGTTTCAAGTGTTATTCACAAGAAACAAAGTGGTTTTCTGCAACTTCGTGTCAAGACCCAAAACTGCCGCTACCGTAACCCGTGGGCACCAATTTGAGACGTATGACTGTTTCATGCAATCATGTGAACGGTATCCATCATAAATATCCATCAAGCACATAAATACAACATTCAGTGCACTTGACAAGCTCACCACAGACCCACTCTATCTAAAATTTCAAATTCAAATAACTTCTTCAAATTTTTGAGGTTCAAAAAACCCGTACACAGGATTACTCAGCAGAACGAGGGCTTTCATTTGAGCCATCAATCAGCGCGCTGCGATGAAATTTGAGCGGACCCGTATTTTGAAGGAGTACCGGCGAATTGTGAATTCAGATTCAGAGGCGAATTGTCATCTTATCTCATCTGCATCGGAAATGGTAAGCCAGCCGACCCGACCCGACGCTCCACTTCATCCTGAAGACTAAAATCAATCGGTAAAACGGTCCAAATCCAACTGCTGACGGTTTTACGAGATAATAACAAAGAAAATTTTTGTTGAACTTTTGAAAAATTTTGCCAAAATTAAGGTTTTTCAGAGCATATTAGAAGAAAACTTTTCGAATTAGAAAATCGGCATTTGGTACTCCTTCCAAATATGGGTCCGCTCAAATTTCATCGCAGCGCGCTGATTGATGGCTCAAATGAAAGCCCTCATCATAAATATCCATCAAGCAAATAAATACAACATTTAGTGCACTGTACACGCTCGCTCACCACAGACGCACTCAATCGAAAATTTCAAATTCAAACAACTTCTTTAAATTTTTGAATTTATACACAGGCTTACTCAGCAGAACGAGGGCTTTCATTTGAGCCATCAATCAGCGAGCTGCGATGAAATTTGAGCGGACCCATATTTTGAAGGAATACCCGGCATATCACTTTTTTTAAATTTCGATTTTTGTTTAGCAACCCTAGCAGTATCATGCACGACGCGGGATTTCAAAATTGGCAAAGAGATCCGAGTCCCCTAAATAAGGCCGGGTCAGTTAGGCTATTCTGAATTACCACATTCAGACTGAAACTGGTTTTCTTTTACGTCCACAACCGCATTGAGTCGCAGGTCTTGAAGAAAAGATGATACTTTTTTTAGGAAATAGCGCCGAGTTGTTCTCGAATATTGCTTGAGTAACCAACCATACCACCGGCAAGCTTTGAATCCACCGGTTCAAACCAAGTTGTATTGATTTTTTCTTATTCTAATTTTTATGGCTCTGGCTGCATTCGGTCTATCTCTATATCATGTAGAATTAGCTGATTGGTTGGTGTTGGCGTCCGCGTGATGCATGCATTCTGTGGAGTGCTGTTGCTGCCATGGAGGTGGAGTCTGTCCTGCACAGGACAGCTTGTGACCATCAACCAATCAGCTGAGTATGATATCTGAAGTTGGTCTGCACAAACGCGGCAGAACGCTATTTTTGTGGCTTCACACATGGTTTTCAGTTATTGGTGTCAGTTTCTGAGAAGTGTTGTCTTTCGTTGCTAAGAGATACTGTACGAGCCTGTTTTGACTTTGAATTTTTGATTTGTATGGTATTGTTTTCGAAGTTTCGGAAAAAGTTTGTATGGTATTGTTTTCGAAGTTTCGGAAAAAGCCGTCGAATGCGTAATGTAAAAGGCTTAGTTCTGACTTCTAAGCCTTCAAATTCTCTTGGTGCAGCTGTGTGTGGCTCTGTTTTGTTTTGAAAAAAGTGCACTGTACGTGCTGTGATATCAGAAATGTTTCGACTGTTTGCAGGTACAGTATTTAAATAAAAAAGAAAATTGTCGGAATCATTACATGTGCGGTTGAATGTTTTGTAATGTTAATCGCCCGCGTTTTCTGCAAAGAAGCATTAGACGTTTTTGGCTGCACCGTGTTCGCGTTGAATCTAAATGCGTCTGGTGGTTTGTTGTTACTTCAGTTTTTATGTCTTTTCCAGCGATTTCGGTGCTGTGGTTTATCAAAATCGGCGCTTTTGCGAGCAACTGCTTGAATGGCGGCACCGAGAAAACCGTCAACTTCACCAACAGTGCAACATTCGTCTGCGAGTGCACAAGCGAATGGACGGGAAGGAACTGCGAAATCAGTGGTCAGTGGCTGACATGCGGAAATCATTGGTGGCACATGCCGAGTTGTTGGCTCGGTTGCATTGAGGATTGGTGTGCGTTTGTGCCCGTTTGAAGCAGTCTGCTTGCTTGATAAAACTCATTTTCAAGCTAGCATCAACATTACTGGATGTAACTCCTCATTTTTTATCTAAAAATAGCTCCAAATGTAAGAAGCACACACGATTTCACATGGAGATGCGTTAAGTGCGTGTCACATGTGTACTTTTTTCTCAGTGATTCAAAATCCATCTCATTTTTGCAGCGTGGCAGTACACGCACGAGGGTTGCTACAAAGTGGCCGATGACACGGACAAGGTGCCCGCTTCAAATTGGCTTAGTGCAAATTCATCGTTGACGTTGCATGGTTGTATGCAGGTGTCACTGAGTAGAGGACATGACTACTTCGGTGAGTACTGGTTCAGATTGTTTTCGAGTGTGTTCTTTTTGTAATTATGCACATGTTGTTTGTATCTTTATTTTTTTGCAATTTTCAAAAGATTCTCGTTGATTGGTTGCGCACAGCCGGTTTGAGAGTATTGCTTTACTTTTAAACACGTAAGAGACCGTGTGTTGGTTCCATTCAATACACAGAGTTGCCCAACCGGAAGTTTCACACGGTCGCAGCGACGGATACATAAAACCGTCAAAGAAAGATCAATGGGAGTTTGTTGTTGTTTTGCCTGCAGCGGTCATGAACGGCGACCAATGTGTGACGGACGAGTCGTTGGCTGACTTGAAGGACGACGGATCATTGTTGGGTCAGATGACGACGTCAAACAAATGCGACACGCACTGCGCCGGCGACACCACGCAGACGGACGGACTCTGTGGCAAGGAGGGCGACACGAAATTCTACAACATTTACCACCGTGTCACCGGTTGGTGGTGGCAACAACAAGCGTTGGCCGCTTAGCAATAAGTTTAGATTTTTGAATCGTCGTGGAAAATGACCGAGCATGCCTTTATCAACAACGTCGGATTTCAGTCATTCATGAAAAGTGGAACAAAAACGAACAGCCAAATAAGCAATCTTGAAATGCTGTTGATATGCTTTCATTGAACAAAGATAGTCAATGAGCACAGCAGCATTCGTTCAATTGCATTTCAGATGCCAACAGTTGCACCACGGGCATATGCGACAGTGATCATGGCGTTTGTGTGGATGCACTCGGTTCGCAGTATTGCGTTTGTGAGGCTGACTACACGGACGACCAGTGCGCAACCAGTAAACGCTTTCTCATTGTCATTACAGCTTCTCCCAACTGAACCCTAAGGCTTATTGGGTGAATTTGTTCAATACAAGCGACTGATTTGGTTTGTTGATCTTCGTACTTGACGGCTAAAAGAGCGGTGGATAAAAATGTTGATTGCGAACGTACACGAGTACAATTGTGGCATGATTGTTGTTGTGTGAAGAAATTGGGTGAAATAATTGGTGGTATTCTGGAATTGACTTTTTTGAAATCATTACGAAACGTGCGGTTCCTCTAGGTTCTGTTTATGTTGAAGTTTTCAATTTTTGTTCAGTACACAAAAAGAACCAGCGGTGGTTACTTTTCTAGACATTGCAAAAACAAAAAAAATGACAAACAAAATTTTGCTTCAGTGATCGACAATTGCAACTCAGCGGATGAACTGTGCTTGAACAACGGCATCTGCATTGATGGGATCGATGGATCGACACAACCCTACTCATGTAACTGCACGGCCTACTACAACGGAACACGATGCGAGAGTACGCGTACTTTCTAATCTTGGACTACACACTGGAAATAAAAGATAACAAATAAATAAATAACAAATAAAATAAAAGACACTGGTCGTTGAGCAACTTGGCTTCAACACTCCAACCATAACCAAAATCTGAGCAAGCAATCACCATGACTTGCTCAACAGAAGGGTTTACCAGTTTCCAGTGTATTTTTTGTCCATCAATACGTTTGCGTCCATTTGATGATGTGAGATGTCTGCTTTCTGTTTTGCAGACTTTCAAGACTGCAACGCAAACGGGACACTCTGCGAGCAGACGGGCGCGTGCATGGACGCCGGCACCGGCGCTGACGACTGGCATTGCGCGTGCGAGCCTGATTACACCGGCAGCCGCTGTGAAACTGGTCGGTATATGCTCCAGTTGAGATTTGTCCGTTGCTGATGATAAAAATTCCATGAGCGTCATCGGCGGACGGACTTTTCCATCCACCTATTCATTCATTTTACTTTCCAAACACAACACAGTCATCAACGACTGTGAGCCAGACCCATGCAACGGCCATGGCACCTGTACGGACGGCATACACGGCACCGAGACAGCATTCGTATGCAACTGCACCGAACACTGGAACACGAGCACTTGCATCAGTCAGTGCAGTTTTTCCGTTATTTGTTGTTCTAAACATTCTTCAATTTGCACTTGAATTCCAAAAAACCAGTGTATTTTTGTCGGAGGGACACTGCTTGGTGTTAGACTTGTGGGAGTGAGCTGGACACAGTGCATGGCTAAAAGTCACTCAGCAAGTTGTGGATCGGTGTGGAGTTGACTTGACAGGGATGTTCACGGTTCCGGTGCCGTTCACTGTGACTGTACAGGGTGATCCAAAAAACGTCAAGAAAGCAAACGGCGCTCGTGTCAGCCACTGAGTTGATGGTTGCAGCTAAAATTTCCACCACAGAAATTTTAAACCTATGCTTTTGTTGTGTAAAAATTTCATTTAAAAATGTTCAATCTAGTTGACTACAGCAGAGCGTGCAACATGAAACTCCATTTTCTCGATTGTTGAGCACGAAGTGGTGTAGTGTGTTCTGAGTGTTGTTGGTGTTTATTCGACACACTCCAAAGTGTGTGAGAGAAGTGCACAAAGACAGACACAAGTTCAGTACGGCCGATAGTAGTAGTGCCCGGAGGCGGTGTGCTCCGGCAGTGGCGATGTACTTCGACTGTAAGGCTGCCGTGGTGATTGCTCACCAAGGAACGCTAGTTTCGATCGGGAGGTCGCGTATTGTGATCGTCCAGTAACGTTGCCATCAGTGGGTCTGCAAGCTAGAATTACTGACAGTCGGGAATATATGTGCTCGGGCGGGCATTCAGTGAAGTGAAAGTGACAAGAATTATTGCCATTCACTTGGTAGTCACTTCACTTGCCAAAGTAGTCAGATTCAGTCGGATTGATGGTACTAGACTAGACAAACGAGCGCGTAGAAAACGCCCGGTTTGCTGAAACGGCCGGTTTCAGCGGTTGCGAAAACGAGTAAAAGCAGCAAGCTGAGTGAGTGCGATGCTGGTTTTTCATATGCGACGCACCTGATTGTCTGTCTGCCTGTGTGTTTCTTTTGTTTCGCCTGCTCCTTCAGCCGTTGCAGCCGCTGCGCATGCCACCGCGCCAGCGTGCGCACCAGCACCGCCGCCAGCACGAGACTGCCGTAGTAGAGCAAGCAGACCGCCACCGACCAGTACTTGCGCATCTGAAGGCTCGCGTCGTCGCTCGTCCACGTCTGCCAAACGGTGGCACTTCGGGAAATTAGTTTTTTTTGATTGTGTGTATGATTGCATCGTCTCCTCAGACGAGCACTGTCGGAACGACAGAACACAATGTCAACCGACAAACCTGCACATATCGTTTTGTTCTGTTGTTGCGGCGCCACCATGGCTTCGGTCGAGCGCTCTGATTCAGAAAGTACTCAAGATTCACTGAGGATGAGGATGAGCCTTCGTTCACAACGACGTCGTCCTCCATTCCCGATGATTCTTCAACCAGTAGTTCAAAATCAGCGTTCATGTCCGCACTTTTCCTGTTGTTGTTTTTGGCGTGGGTTTTGGGAATCGCTTCGTTGTCGCTTCTTTTTTCCCCATTCAGATCACCATAGGGGTTTTCTTCATTCAGTGCGCTAGCAGGAATATCTGGAACAGACATGTATGAGCAAATTGCGCAAATGAGATAACAGTGTGAAGTTTCAATCTGAAAAAGCGTGCACCTTGTTGTCATTGTCATTGAGACATGTTTTTTGCGGATACACTTTTGTGCGAAATTTGTTTTGCATGCTATATTTTTTGAAAGAGATGCTTCCTCAATGACCTGACAACATTACCGTATTTACATGTCTTTCTAAAAATAGATCATATTGACCAGATGATTACGAACCGATTATGTCCAGGTCTGAGCCGTATATTTCGTAAAGTTCCTCAATGTTGTCGCTGGGACGATTCTTGAAGTTTTTGTTAGTATCATCGGTGCCATCGATGGTCGTCTTACTTTTGTTGAATCTGACACTTGCAACCAGTAACACAGTGAACATCAGAAGCAGTGCTGCTGGACTTTTGTTTGACATGATGATGATTCCAGAATTCTTGACTGAGTGGAATGTGTGACGTATGTTTGATGTTCCAGTTCACTAGTGACTCGTGAAGCTTGTTTGAAAAGAAGAAACCAGTGAAAAAAGGTCTGTGTTCAAAGAGAACGTGTCAACGTTTTTATATCGATGTCTTGCGGAACAGTGAAGCGTGCCCTTTCTGCACACGTGCTGGCTTTGCCTTCCACGACACATTCTTCATTTCAGACTACCAAGATTGCGAGGTGAACGTCGCAATGTGCAGCGGTCACGGCACGTGTGTCGATAAGGGTGCCGGCGTGAACGACCACTATTGCGTCTGTGATGCGCAGTACCACGGCACCCATTGTGATGGTATATGGTCATTTTTTTCAAACGGCTGCCGCCACCTCTTAGAACTGATTTAAAAAACATCCAATGCACCCCCTAGCAGGATACGGGGGGCCCACTGTACCCTCCCCCAGCCTCCCCCAACTTATTTTGACACCCCCGCCCCACAAGTGGGCATTGTCTTATATTTTGGTTCCGGGACTCAATGCGTTGCACACGGGGATAGGAAAATGTTTTACGAAATTTAAAATTAGGTTACGGTTCACTTCGCCGTATGTTCACGTTTTACGGGGTTGGTTCGGTTGCGGGTTTTTTCCTCATGGTGTGAAACTTTTGTGTCTCCGGTCTTCCTGAAACGATAATAGGTGTACCCCCTACCTAAAAATATCCGCATCTTCGGCACTGTTTGCCAGCCCACTGCGTTCATCCATCGTTTACAACATGAACGGATGTCACCGGGATGGTGTCAAAAACGTTTTTTTGCAGTGACCAGAAACGCCAAACGCGTTTTCAGATTACAACGAGTGTGTGGCGACACCGGACCCGTGCAACGGCCAAGGGAACCCGTGCGTCGACAACGTCGCCAACATCAACAAGCAGCCGCTGACCTATCCGAGTGGACCAGAAATCACGTGCAACTGTAAACCGGGCTTCAAGAGTCATTATTGCGAATTGGGTGCGTATGAATGGAGCAGTTGTCGGATTTGGTTTTTGCTTGTTGAATTGTGTGTTTACTAAATTGAAAACATAGCAAGAAAAAAAAACTGTTTTTTCAGAAATCAACGAATGCAAGTTGAACAGTGCTGAATTTCCGTACTGCACTTCGCCCGGAACGAAATGGTGCGAGGATCTGGTGAACGCGCGGGTATGCCACTGCAACACTGGCTGGGCGGGCGCCACCTGTGACACCGGTTCGTTGGTCGTTAACTTTTTGTCAAGACCGCGAGCAGAAACACAATGTTTTACTGCTGTAGTTTCTGCGCGGTATGTCAGCCAAATGCACTCTCCTTATTCGTCACGCACTACACCAAACAAACGCACTGGCTCCCTTGCCAACGATGATTTTTTGTGTGTTTCTTCTTTCAAGCTTTGTTTGCTCTTTGATTAAAAAAACAAGATGTGTCTGTGTGTGTGTGAAATTGAATCGTGTCAATGTGTTCGTTTGCTGCTACTGCACTCTAAGGAGACTACTGCAACAACGAACATAGCAACCCAACTGTTGCTGTTACTGAGCGCAACTTGCACGATCGCAGACATCAATGAGTGCGCATCCAGTCCGTGCACGTCCGGTCACGGCAGTTGCATCGAGAGCGGCTGTGCTCGTTCGCTAACTGGCTACTGCACGGTCGGTGGAAAAGTGGATGCGAACCCGCCGCAGTGTGAGCTGCATGCGCCTCGATGTGAGCACAACGTCGCTGGCAGCAACAGACCGTCGCACAAGAACAACGCACCAACTGTGAGTGCGTCGGCGTTGGGTGCGCTTGTTGAACGGCGAATTGATTTCAACTTGTATGATATGTGCATCTCCACAATTTTTATGACGCCTGTTTTTAATCCGCAATCCAGAAGCAAACACGTAGGAACACTTTTTTATGTGTTTGTTTGTTTCAAAGCAAACAGTGTCGAGTCTCATTTTTCAACCTCTACTTTTTGAAATCGACAAAATCGGTTAAAACTGACAAAAGAGCGGCAGTTCTAATTGCAGCATGCTTATTGACTGCGTATGACCGGTGCTAATGACCGGTTCGGTGCGCTTTGTGGTATTTATTCATTTCTTACAGGTTGATTACGGTGATTACTTGTGCCAGTGTATCGCCGGTTATGTGGACAATCCAACTCAACCGTCTGGCCATACGCCTTTGTACAACTGCAGTCATGGTGATCGGCGGATTTCTTTGTTGTCGTAGTTTTTTGCAGTGAGCAAAGTCAACCATTTGATTCAATTCAAAAACAAACAATCAAACAAAATCGTCATGGAGGCACTTTTTTGCAAGGTTGTTTTTTTTCTGTGCGTTTGAGAGCGGTCAGCAGCAAACGTCGAGAAATATTTTGATGGACACGTTTTGTTTGCAGACATTGCCGAGTGTGCCAGTAATCCGTGCGTCCATGGTTCCTGTAGTGAGCCAACGCCAAACCTGTACCTCTGCATCTGCGAACTTGGCTATGAGGGAACAAACTGCGAAATTGGTAATGATCTTTTCCTTGAGCTTAAGCTAAAGTACTAGAAGTAAACGTTTACAAGTAAACTGTAGAATCAATTGTTCTTATTCATATATTTGTTCAAAGAAAGTTTGGCTAGGCATCACATGGATTCGTCATTTGAATTGATCAATCATTTCACCTACTTGTATCGCACTGTCAGAAAAAAGGCGGGTTGAAATTTTTTAATATTTTTCAAGTCGTCCCCAGTGTAAGCACTCAATCGCAGACATCAACGAATGTCAACTGGGCAACAGTCAGTTCCCACATTGCCGTACTCCGGGAACAGAGTGGTGCGAGGACAAGGTGAACGCACGAACGTGCCACTGTCGGGACGGTTGGGTCGGCACCGAATGTAGCACTGGTGAGCTGCTTTTTGGAAACCGCACTTTTAACAACCAACATGTGTTTTTTGTTATGTGGGTGACTGATTATGGGCTAGTGCGTTCGTATGATTGTCGCATTGGGCAATATTACAAAAACACGTGTTTTTTAAAGAAAGTGTACGTTTTGAAAACCTATAAAAAATAGTGCACATACTTGCTATGCATTTGTAAATAAGGTTCGAAACGCAAAAACTGCATTTGTTTTGCATGCTAGGGGGCATCATTTGTTTGTCTGTCAAGGTTCAGGCAGAGCTCGTAAAAAAGATATGGTTGCAGACGTGAACGAGTGTGCGTCGAACCCTTGCTCTCCGAATGGCGTCTGCATGGACAGCGGCTGTGCGACATCGACTGTGTTCTGCACAGTGGCAGGCACACAAGCACAAACATGCCCACCGGATTCCGGCACGTCAGCCGCCGTCTGCAGTGACGGAGCAGTCGGCAGAAACTCGTACAAAATTTCACAGGTACCTTGTATATTCATTGATTTTTTAATGCTCGGCAAAAAGTAGTACAAGCAAATCGGTTATTTCTCGCTGCAGAACGTTCCATACAACATTCACCATTGTGCATGCACGCCTGGCTTTGTTGATCATGCTGGCCAACCGGTGACAACAAAACCGCTGTTCAACTGTAGCCATGGTGACGACAAAGTTGAACATTTCCTTTTTTTCAAAAACGTTTGCTTGCGATTCGTTAATTCTAATCAAGAATTTGACTGATTATTCCGCCTACAACCAGTACGAAACAATCAATCTGCACTGTACTGTGCGTGCAGGTCAGTAGAGCAGAATCTCGTTTGCACATTCTGTAAAAAAATACGGCCCTTTGTTCATCCTGCGCACTTTTTTAGTTCTGACAAACAACAAAACAAACAATTTCATGCATGCGATAAAGTTAATTCCAGTTCTGGTCAAGATAAAATGTTTCAATAAACAGCAAATTGTTTTCTGCAGATATTCCCGAATGCGCCAGCAATCCGTGCGTCAATGGCGGTGTTTGTTCCGAGCCCAATCCAAATTTGTACCTGTGCACCTGTCCAAATGGCTACGAAGGAACGAATTGTGAAATCGGTTAGCATTGTTTCCCTTTTCTGCACTTACACCGTTTCCTTTTTTTTCTTTAACAGACATCAACGAATGTCAACTGGGCACAACACAGTTCACTCACTGCAAGTCGCCCGGCACAGAGTGGTGCGAGGACAAGGTGTACGCGAGGGTGTGTCATTGTCGGGAAGGCTGGTTGGGCGACCAGTGTGAAACCGGTGAGCGTGTTTGCATTCGTGTGAACTCTTGAATTTAATCGAATCCAATTTAATCTTGAATCTAACCCTGGCTCGTCAGTGCGACGGACACCAGGCAGAACTGCCGAAGGTGTTTTACCACAGCCAGTTTTGTCTGTCAAGTTTGGTCTGATTATGTACAAACAGATATGGTTGCAGACGTGAACGAGTGTGCGTCGAACCCTTGCTCTCCGAATGGCGTCTGCATGGACAGCGGCTGTGCGACATCGACTGTGTTCTGCACAGTGGCAGGCACACAAGCACAAACATGCCCACCGGATTCCGGCACGTCAGCCGCCGTCTGCAGTGACGGAGCAGCCGGTAGAAACTCGTACAAAATTTCACAGGTCTTTTTGGTCGAATATGCATCCTTTTGTTTTATTTTTGTGCCGTGAGCAGTTTCAGTTTTTTGTCGCTTTTTTGATAGATTCTGATATCGATATTCTGTGTTCACCAACATTCATTCTTGATCTTCCAGAACGTTCCATACAACATTCACCATTGTGCATGCACGCCTGGCTTTGTTGATCATGCTGGCCAACCGGTGACAACAAAACCGCTGTTCAACTGTAGCCATGGTGACAACATAATTCGAAGAATGCACCACCTTGCGATTGTTGATTTCCGTCCGTTAACAGAAAACAGCCAATCGTCACACAACCTAAGCGGCAGAATATCGTTTGATGTGCAAAAAATCTGTTTTTTTGCAGATATTCCCGAATGCGCCAGCAATCCGTGTGTGAATGGTGGTGTTTGTTCGGAGCCCAATCCAAACATGTACCTGTGTACCTGTCCAAATGGTTATGAAGGAACGAATTGTGAAATCGGTTAGTTTTGTTGCCATTTTAAAACCTACCATTACGTTGTTTTTTTAGTATTGCGTTTTCCATTTCGACAACAGACATCAACGAATGTCAACTGGGCACAACACAGTTCACTCACTGCAAGTCGCCCGGCACAGAGTGGTGCGAGGACAAGGTGTACGCGAGGGTGTGTCATTGTCGGGAAGGCTGGCTGGGCGACCAGTGTGAAACCGGTGAGCGTGTTACCATTCGTGTGAACCCTTGAATCTATAATCAATGCACAGAATCGATGATGATTGTGACAGGGAAATTGTCAGAGATCTGCTGACGGGTGAAAACTAGGTGGACTTGACTTGCCTAAACACCTGGCAGGTTTCGGCGCTTTTGTTCAAGTTTGTGCAATCCCGAAGCGCCATGAACGTTTTTAGAACGGTTTACTCTTATTACAAATGTAGGTACACGGTTGATACTAGCTTCCTTTAGACGACTGCACACGCATTGAATCGCAGAATCTAAAAATTGATATTAGTTTCTTTCAAGCATCAGCCAGGCACATCACGCTATTTTTAAACTACAACTTTTGTTGAGCACCTCCACCCAAAACGGGACGTGTCTGACACTTTTTCTACTGTTTTTCTGTTTCGGCTCTTCGCAGACGTGAACGAGTGTGCGTCGAACCCTTGCTCTCCGAATGGCGTCTGCATGGACAGCGGCTGTGCGACATCGACTGTGTTCTGCACAGTGGCAGGCACACAAACACAAACATGCCCGCCGGATTCCGGCACGTCAGCCGCCGTCTGCAGTGATGGAGCAGCCGGTAGAAACTCGTACAAAATTTCACAGGTACACGGTACACCTCCGTGCAATTCTGTGGTTTACGGTTTACGCGTGTTTTACGGTGTCGTCTGTTTCACAGAACGTGCCCTATGGCATCCATCGGTGCGCGTGCACACTCGGCTACGTTGACCATGCTGGTCAAGCAGTCTCCACAACGCCATTGTACAACTGTAGCTACGGTAAAATGTGTAACGCAAAAGACAAACCCTGCAGACACACTTTTCTTGTTGTTGTCAGTTGTGAGGTTATCAGTTTTTGGTTGCTATGAACTTCCGGTGTTTTCGTGTGCAGATTTCCCCGAGTGCGCCAGCAATCCGTGCGTACACGGCGAGTGCTCTGAGCCGCAGCCGAACATGTACCTCTGTACCTGCGAGCATGGATACACCGGCACGAACTGCGAAATTGGTGCGCAAAATCTGGCTTCAACGCTACGGACACGATGCGGATCGAACACATTCAGCTTCTCTCTTTTCCTACTTACTCATCTCATATCACTGAGATTGTGGATATGAATGTTTGTGTGGCTTTGCGCAAGTTGTCAAGAATTGTGTGTAGAATATTGGAATTCTTCATTGACAGAAACCTGATGCTTTTTTGGTGGTTGAAAACATCTCCAGGCGTCAATAACGCCAACTGGCATTTTTAACGCAATAAAAACGTTCGACCTTTCAGATATCAACGAATGTGAATTGGGCAGCAGTCAGTTTCCTTACTGCAAAGCGCCAGGCACCGACTGGTGCGAGGACAAAGTCTACAAACGCGTTTGTCACTGTCGTGTTGGTTGGGCGGATGGACGTTGCGGAACAGGTGACACAATGTAACATTGAGCTCTGCTGAGTTTAACACAATTGAAAACCAAACTGCATGCAATTACTCTGAATAAACTCCACTGGGAAACCGGGTGGAAAAATTACGCTTTATTGTCAACCCCAGTGTAAACTTGCGGGTAAACTTTCAGTTTGGTAAATTCAAGTGTCAGCATTCACCCAGCTTAAAAATGTACGGTTTTTAGTGTTGACTGCACAGTTCCAGATACCGAAAAACAAAAATGTAGTCTGTAGCCTCGCCTGTCGTCACACAGGTTCAAGCGCATTTTGTAGCCCACAGTTTGCAGACACCAACGAGTGCGCCTCGAATCCGTGCAGTCCAAACGGCGAGTGCTGGGACAGCGGCTGTGCGACGTCCGCAGCGTTCTGCACGGTCGGGGGCACGCAGGCACAGACTTGCCCCCCTGACTCGGGCACGTCGGCCGCCGTTTGCACGGACACATCCGCCGGACGCAAGTCGTACAAAGTGTCGCAGGTCTGTGCGCTGCCGCTGTGCATTGGGGACGCTGAAACGCAACAACAACACTTGTTTGCCATCTTCATAGCCTTTTTTCACTTTCGATAATTCGTTATGATGATAGCTCCTCATAACGATTCGTTATGACAGTCGCGCAACTTCCAGATAAAATGCGGGCCCGTGACTGTTATTTTGTTCACTTTTTTTGCATTTCGATGTCGAACTATGATTTCAAGAATTGATTTCAGAGCGTTATATACGGCGAGTACAAATGCAACTGCACGCCCGGCTACGTCGACCATGCGGGCCAAGTGTGGACGACCACTCCGTTGTTCAATTGTAGTCACGGTAAATTTGCAGCCATCTGGCATTGGTTGCATTTTGTGCGCACACTGATTGGACGTGAGAAGCGTGGCCAATTCTGACCTGGCAACTGGTTTAGGCCATAATTTGGTGATCGGTGGTGTTGTGCGCCAATGTGAGTTTACTGAATTACACAACATGTCAATTAACGAATCCGCCAACATACATACACAAATGTAAATCAAATGCAGCAGCCCAAAACACACGGCAGCCAAACAAAAACAGATCATGCCATAAAGTCAACGCGGCACTGTTTATTGTCACCTGCAGACATCGTAGAGTGCGACAGCGACCCCTGTCAAAATGGCGGCAGCTGCTCTGAGCCAACGCTGAACATGTACTTGTGCACGTGTCCGAACGGATATACTGGCGTGAACTGTGAAATCGGTTCGACAATTGTTTGCTTTTCATTTCAAAATTTGCTACGCCGTGTGCTTTTCATACCGCTCGCATTTGGAAACTGAAAAACATGTGAAAGCTGATGCTCAAAGCCACATTCCACACTATATTGTGCGTCTGTACAGAGCACCCGTCTAAGATCATGACATATCGGCGGGTTTTTCAGGCAACACTACTCAAGCACTCACAAGTTTTTTATCGCTACTGAGTACTGACTCAGCATCTTCGCTTGTACTTTAAATGAAAAATACCTTAGTTTTGTTTCTTTCAGATATCAACGAATGCGAACTGGGCACTGAGCTGTTTCCGTACTGCAGAACTCCAGGCACTGAGTGGTGCGAAGATAAAGTTTACGAACGAATTTGTCACTGCAGACCGGGCTGGCAGGGAAAACGATGTCAAACTGGTCTGGTTGATTATAAAGTTGCGCTTTTAAACAGTGATGTTGCCTTGTCACAAACTACCGATATCATGAAATGCCGGTTTCATATTTTCGACTTTCCATCGTCTATTTTCGACGCTTTCCTTCACGGTTCTACTGATGCGTTTCGTCAGACACCAACGAGTGCGCCTCGAATCCGTGCAGTCCAAACGGCGAGTGCTGGGACAGCGGCTGTGCGACGTCCGCAGCGTTCTGCACGGTCGGGGGCACGCAGGCACAGACTTGCCCCCCTGACTCGGGCACGTCGGCCGCCGTTTGCACGGACACATCCGCCGGACGCAAGTCGTACAAAGTGTCGCAGGTGTGTGCTGCAGCTGTGCGTTGGGAAAAGGGCTGGATATGTTTAAAGGGGATTTGACTCAGCAATTAGTTTTTTGTGCATACGCCCGGACTCGACACTTCAAAATGTCCAAGCAATAAAGAAATGTTGCTCATTAATTACGGACACAATTAGTTTGCGCTCGGGATTTAGAGCGACGTCTGTGCGTACGAGCAAAATACTAAATGGTGTTTTCGGCTTTAAAGAAACCTGCTGCACAAGAAGCCTGCTTACTGGTTGGCTGCATTTTGCATCGGGTCGGTTATCGACCTTTTAAGCACGATAGAGCCAATCAGCAGTCACAAATTGCGACCCGCCTAAAATAAGGCACCAAAAGCAAGGTGCTGCTGCACCACCATTTGAACGAACCCCATCATCACAAATTGGAAAAGACAAACGTTCAGAACGTTACGTACGACGCGCACCGATGCAACTGCACAATTGGCTATGTTGACCGACCAGGCCAACCGGTGAACACGCCGCTGCTGTACAACTGCAGCTTTGGTCAGCTTGTCTTTCCTTTGATCTGCGTCTTGCGTCCGCGATTCGTTGCATATTTTCAGTCTAAAAATGCACTATGCTGATTGTTTATTCAATGATTGCCGTCGCAATGATTTGTCTGGTCTGGTATCACTTGGGAAATTTTGAAATTGTGTCTTTTCTACCTTTAATCGAAAGTCGATAAAAATTGTTGAGTTTTGAAAACTTTGCTGTTTACGAATAACAAAAGTGGAAAAGAAACACGACTACAGCAGAGGGCTTGTTTTCGCACGCAGATTTCCCGGAGTGCGACAGCAACCCGTGCCAGCACGGCGGCACCTGCATTGAGCCGGAGCCGAACATGTTCTGGTGCAACTGTCGTGTTGGCTGGACCGATCTGCTCTGTGCAACCGGTTGCGTTTTTCTTGTTGTTGGGTTTCTTGTGTGTCGATGCGTTTTTGCTGTTTTTAGTTTCAGTTTGTTTTGTGAATCTCAAATATCTAACTTTGTTTCATCATGCCTGGTGGGAGTTTGAGTTTTATATTGACAATCCTTACCAATTAAAATTAAAATACCTCTGGTGTTGTTTGGGCGTTTTCCGTCTCATGCTGCAGCACAGTGTTCTTGTGTTGGCGGCCATGCCTTGTGCTAGGTGCGCCGCCAAACTGAAGAGTCTGGCGTTTTCAGTTTTGTTTGCAAAGCACATACTGTAATCTCCCTGTTCACAGACATCAACGAATGCGCCTCGTACCCATGCGGCACCTGGGACGTGGCAGCATGCGGCAATGTCACCGGCCTGCAGTATTGCCCGCCACTGCCGCCGGACACCGGGCCCAGTGTGTGTCACAATCTAGAAGGCCTGTACACGTGCGACTGCACCCCGGGCACCACGGGCTACAGCTGCGAAAATGGTCAGTTCGCTCTTCTCAAGATTGCAAATTTTTCGGTTCGCCTCACCTCCGTGTAGATGGAGATTTGTTATGGATGATTGTGCGGTTTATGGATGATTTGTTGTCTGGGTTATATGAAGTCACTGTACATGTCGCTGTTATAAAAGCAAAGAGTGTCGTTAAACGCAGGGTTTCTTTGTGGGTCTCGAGTAGTTTTTGCGTTCTAATTTCAGTCAACACAAATTTTGTTTTCCACAGACATCAACGAATGTGAACTGTACAACCAGCCATGCAACGTGAAAGACGACAAAGCACTCTGCCACGATCTCTGGAACAGCTTTTCATGCACTTGCTCGCCAGAATGGACCAATCCGTATTGTGATCTTGGTTAGTTTCGATTCTCAGAATGTAGAAATAATCGACGTTTTTTTGAAAAGAAAACTGGCATCAACTGATTTCTCTCAGTTTTTACTTCTGAACAACATGAGACATTATTCTGTCTGAAAATTGTCCTAAAATGTTCTGACGCATGTTCCAGTTTAGATTCAATCGATTGGTTTGTACTAATCATAATTTTGAGATCAACTAACGCCTTGTTGTAAAAATATGTTCGTAATTAGTGTCGACGATTTCCCAAGCAGCAACATTTCAGAAACGTTTGTCTACGAATTGATGCTGGTGTTTGGAGGCGAGGGAAACTTCGATGTTGCCGTAGGTGTTTTTGAACAATTTTTTATGAAGTGTTTCTTTTGTTATGATTTGGCGTCACACGGAACAAAAATATATCAATTCCTAGTGAATTTTTTAAATAAAATCTTGAATTCATGAATCTTGCGACTGCAAATAAGTCCAGGCAATTCGCGACGTGATCAGCAAATCTGAAACAATCGTTGACTCGGTGCCATTCTTGGCGGCCACGATTAAAAACGAAACAGAACGCATGGCGACATCGTGGGACTTTGACGTGATTTTGTGGGCAACGTATGAGCAGCGCTTATTGGTGCCAAAGTTCGTTTCTCGAAGAGGTTGTTTTGTCTGCTGTACAATTTTTTGATAACCTTTCTTTGCAGACAAGACTTCGTTCGCTTCAATGACGCTACACTCGGCAATTGTTTGACGTTCAACCATGAAAATGTGACCAAGAAATTTCAGGGCCGTCGCGCCGGCAGGGGCAATGGTGAATTGGCTAAATATTTGGTCAAAAGGGTTGATGAGAACCTTTTGTGTCAACTGAACTTACCAGTTCTTGGCAGCAGTTCTGTGCCTGACTTGAAAAATTGTCTAAACCTTCAAAGTTCATCAGGCCTTCTAATGTACCTGACCGTGGGACAAGCCGAGTACGCAAAATGGGTAGAAACGGTCGGGTATCGCGTTTACGTGCATGACCAAACGGAAGGCGTTTATGCGGAGACACCCAGCTACGCAGCTGCGCCCGGATTTTACACGCAACTCGGACTGTCTTACGTATGGGGCAACTTTTCAATCCTTTTTGTTTGTCACCGCACGCACACAAACACACTGGCTGACGTACACGTAGAATGCAAAAACAAAAAAATAAGCAGCTGGTATTCAGAACTGAAGCAACATTGGATTACCATGTACATGTCAATGTGGGTGTTACACGGATTTCGTTTAGAACTTATTCTGTAGTCTTCAGATCGTATATTTCATCACTATTTTCAGTTTTAGTGTTTTTCAGTTGTCCTACACTCGGCTGGGTAAACCGCACGGCGATTGCGTGACGTCAACGAGCCAAGTGGCCAGCTATTATTACCCGGGCACGTACAGCGCTGAGGTTGAAGCAACACTGAACAACTTTTTTTGGTTTTAAAGTCACACAAGTTACGATTCTTTGCTCCCTGTTCTTCCACACAGCGGCAGCCAACCAAGACCGAATAAACCGAATTAGCTAAAAAAAAACTTTATTTTCTGAGTTCATTATAATAGAATTATTGGGGAGGCGGTAAAAAAGCGAAAACGATTTAGGGCTGCCTGCGAAGCTGCTATCAGAACGAAGTGCAGAAGGCATGCAACTGTATGGACCCGCGCTACCCGAAACTAGAATCAGCCGATCAATGTGATCTCAGCAAACGTGAAGCTTTTTCTCTGTATTTTTGATTTTGCCCGATTTGAAATGAACTCATGCTACGAGGTAAACCTGGCGTCAGATTTTTCAGTGTACACAAACACAACCTGATGCCAAAACCTTGAGTCCCCTAAGAATGAATATAGGATCCTCATGCGTGCAGTGGTCAACACACAGTTTGCACGCACTTGGGATGTTGCACAACATCATCAGTATGGTATGTCGCTTTTTCTCAGGAAGCTGCGTAAACAAGTTCGTCGAAGAAAAAGGTGACCCATCGCAATGGACCGGCTGCTCCTGTCCACTGCCGTGCGCGTGCGTCTGTTTTTGGTTACAAAAGTGGAACATGCACTCATAAATTTGCGACATTTATTGGTTATAATAACGAATGCACAAGCCAATAAAATGAATACATTTTCGTTCTTCGTTCAGATCCGGTGAATACGCGGTGGTGTTGACGCGGGCGCCCATGCGTGCGGACGTAATTCATTTCACCATCTTTTTCTTACCAAAACTCTTTTCATGCCGAATCCCATCAAGAGCCTATGCGCTGATTGGTCGTTCGAAATGAACGTCTCAGAATAGTGCAACATGAAATTCAACATTGCCAGTGGTATGTGGGTCGGTGTTACTCAACTATATTTTTGTCAGTGTTACAGTCAAATTGCAAAATATTTCAACCTGCGCATTTTGGAATTTGAAAAATCTGGCATGTTGATTGGCTGCATCGAGCTGACTGCACTAATCAGTGAGCCCAATTAATAGCAGCTAATGCGCTGATAGGGTGATTTACAGTTTGACTGTTTACTGTACATCGTTTCAGATGCCCGAGTGCCACGGTCACACGTATGGCAGCGCTGAAAACACGGCGTGCAATAAAAAAGTGAAAAGCAACAAATTGTTCATCGAAGTGTACCTGAACGATCTGCAGTACTACGAGTACGCGCAGACACCGAAAATGGGCGTACGTGGAGTTTTTGATTGTTACTTTAGTTACTGTGGCCTTGCAACCGAGAAGGCAATTTCGCCACAGCATGTCCATGACATAAGTGCGGTAGCACCGTGTTATAGGTATGTTAGGTACGTAGGTTAGGTATGCTAAACCTTCATGTTTGCCTCAGAACAAGAAAAAATGAAACCAATAGCGGTTTTGAGGTACGACATGGTTAGCTGAATACGAAGGGTTTTAGAGATTTTAGAATTAGTGTGGTGGTAATTCGTTCAATTTGTCATTCAACTCAACAATCTTGACACCATGTGGTTTGCAGATCATGGACCTTGCATCGCAGACAGGCGGCATTCTCGGCATTCTCTGTGGGATGTCGGTGTTTTCGATCACGGAAATTCTGTTTACGATTATTCAGGTGATCTTTGTGGGACTAACCGGCTTTGGGTGATTTCAAAATTGAAACACACGCCCAAGTGTGAAGCAAGATTTAACTTTTTCGCAAGTTTCAAGCATCTTAGTTGTACTCTGTGGCTGATTTTCTCTTGCCATTTTTATTTTCTCCCTTCTGCACTCATGGAAAATCTTTTTTTTCAAACCATTTGTCGTTTTGCCGTACAAACAGTTCATAATAATGAGGTTCAAAAGACCGTGCAACACACAAAAACAATCACACATCAACTGAAGTCACGAAGCAAGTCAGTCAACGCCACGTCAACCGACACACCCTGTTGAGTGTCCGTCAACCATCGCAGATCACAGTTCTTCCGTGACGAGCTCCACTTCGCCAAGCACCCGGTGACACGCGACGTAGTCCAAAGTGTTCGTGATGAACTTCGTCCACGGCAACGACTGGTACAGAGACAACGGCAGCTCCTTGTAGTCGGGCAGACCTAGTGCCTCGCGGTGTTTCGCCTCGGTCTGTTGATGCCGCTTGAACATTCCGGAAACGTCAAAGTTGAACACGTAGATTGACACGAACACTTTCGCTTTGTTCTCGAGATTGTATTTCTCCTGAAAATATAAAAACGGAAAACTTTACTCTTGCCACCGAACCGAACTGCTTATGGCAACGACCAACCGGTGCGATTGTATGTTGAATCGATGGAGCTACACTCGCTACCTCAACGAAAGCACTTACTGCATCAAACGGAGTGCGTTCGAAGGAACAAACGATGCAACCCGAAGCAACATTTCCTACCAAACGTCCGTGGTTTAGCAAGCAGCATGCACTCGTATGAGCGTCTCTCATCTCTCGTGAGCTCATGCCCCCTTCACGAGACGGGGGTTGACCCGCTTTGTTCTGGCAGCACCAGTAATCTCTAAACCCAATCTCTAAACCACCGGCTTTTGCTGTGTCTCCGAAAAAAGCGAATCCAATAAATGGCATGTTTTTTTTTGCACTGTTCTTGTTTAGTCGACTGGTGGCGGTTGTGAAAAACAAGAACGGGAACGAGACCAAAGGAGATTTCATTGCTTGGGGCAGGGAAGCGAGTTCGACAACAAAAATGTTTATTTGTAGCAAAACAAAATTTGAAAAACTTCTGCAAAACGCACCGCTAAATCAGCGACTTTCTCCCAGAGCGAGGTGCCGGTGCCGGCCACCTGGATGAACTGTCGTCTCGTTGGCGGACAAAAGTGCAACTCGACGTTGTGCTTGGTGCCCTTTGTCAGTTTCGAGCCGCACTCCAACGGCTTGCCATCGTCGAGCGTTACTTTCACCTGCGCCAGTTCGAGCGTGTTGCGATTCTTGTGCTGATACGTGCACGGCTGTTTGTAGACGCTGAAGAATAATGGAAATTAGCATGTGAAATGTTTCTTGAAGTTTTCGGACGGAGTAAAAAGCACGAAAAGATTTTGATACGTGCACGGCTGTTTGTAGACGCTGAAGAATAATGGAAATTAGCATGTGAAATGTTTCTTGAAGTTTTCGTGCTGTCCGAAAACACCGGCATTATGGCTATTAGAAACAATGAAACTGCACGCACTGTTAAACATGATTTACAGCGAATGAAATGTTGAAAAAACCGAGTCAAATCAGAAGAGCGAAAACGTTGCCGCGAACGTTGCTTGCTGTTTTCTCAATGTGTGCTGTCTGCTGATTCCAAATAAAAATGTAGTTGTTTGTTTGCAGCTAAACTTTTTTCGTTTGTTCCCTGATTGGTACCACAGCTCGACGGAACGAACCAATCAATTTCTGATTTTCCAATGCCGTGAATGAAAACGTTGCATAGGAATTTTTGATTTGTTTGACTGCTTTTCAAAGACAAGGAAATCTGAAAATTCCATTTACAATTTTACACTGGAAAACTAGGTCATCAAAAGAATTGACATTTAATTCAGTAGCTTTTGGTTACTCAAGCAAACAAATCTTTTCCACTGTTGTTCTTTCTTCAGTAACCAGTCACCGCTCAACCAGATGTTGACTAACCAAAATCTCGGTGGTTGGCTACCAATAAAATGCGGAACTGTTTCATGCTACCCACCAGCTGCCGAGCAGTACGTTTTCATCGTCGAGCTGTTTGCACGGTATGGGCGCCGTCTGATTCGGCGTCAGTTTGATCTCGGCGTAGAGTTGCGCCTCGAGCACGACGTCCTCGAGCACCTCGACCGGCCCTTTGATCACGTAGCAGCCCGGCTGCTTGTGGTCCCTCCGAAGCGGCGCCGATTTGTGATTTGGAAAGCGAATCTTCTCGAATCTCGACGGCTCCTTCGTGCACGGGAAATGGTGCGACTTGGCAGTGGAGAGCGACAGTCGTTCGTCGAACTCGTCCTTGCCGCTGTTGGGCGCTGCGACGCACAGCCGAGACAGCCAGAGCAGAATGAACATCGCGCGACCGGCGCTGCCAATGGCGACATTATCGCGATTGGACCACATGGCTGCCTGGAATGCGCACGTTTTTGGTGAAAAAAAACTATGGATTATACTTTTCATGTGTTCTGAAAAAGCTGAAACAAAATAGGCTGTTTCAAACCCTATTCGGACTTTTGGTTTGTCTACTTGTTGAAACGACTGGTGCAAGGCATTTGCGTTGAAAGACATTTATTTCAGAAACTAACCGCGTCTTTAACGGTAAAAGTAAACTAAGTATACAATTCTCGGAGTATGTCCTAAACCTAATCCTAAGCAAAGCCTAAGCCTAATCCTAATGCTAAGTTCAGCAGTAAGCTTAAGCCAAGTCTTTAAAAGTGCGGTGCATGAGCGAATACATGTAGGAGGTGCACGTGACCACTCGAGGGAAGGAAATCAATTTCATAATCCTAATCCTGTTTAAACATGTAACATTAGGATTGTTCTTTGAAAAGAAAATCTATCGATACCACAAGATTTGAACAAATAAGCGCGTGTGTGCATGTTATTACATACATTTACACTATCACCAGTTTCTGTACAATGCACGTGCACAATGGAAATTGATGCTAATTGTGTACACACACAGTTGAAACAGAAACTTTACGTATGCGCAAAACTTTAAAAAATAATGTTGTTGAAAAACTTTGCGTTTCATTTTCGAACTAAGTGTTAAATCAGAATGATTTTTTTATGTTGAGGGTTTTCATTGAGCACCATGTGCAGCATTATTCAAGTAATATAAAATTGCGGTTTTCAATCAGAGTATTTTGACCAACAGTCAGAAACTAAACATGACCAGTGAATAGCGTCAAAGTTTTAGAGTGCATAGCACGTTCTCGATCTCGACACATTCCTGAACATCACAACAAAATGCTCCTAAAGCGCCATTCATGGAGGTCGCGTCACACGGCGTCACTTCGCTACGCATTCATGCAGCAACAACGTCGCAGCTTCACATGTGCTAAAGTGATGCCTGCGCTTCAGCGTGCGCGAGCGCATGAATGCGCCTTAACGTTTACAACATCTCCTTGTTTTCCAAACTTTTTCACGTCATTTTTCTTCACTTCAACACTTTTCCTTCAATGATTATTGAAAAAAGTAGCACAAAAAATTGGCATTTAAAAAAACGTTTTAATAAACCTTTCTCGCTTCATTGCATTCCGCCCACGCTCTGTTGCAAAGCACTATAAAATAGACAAAATCTCTCATCAGTAATCGGTGTTGTCAAATTATATACTGTGCAACGATTGTTTTTTGTTTGTATTAAACAACAATTTAAGCCACTTCAATTTATTTGGAAAAAATACGAAGAACTAAAGAAACTAAAGCGCCAATTCCTGCGCGGGGCCTTGTTCAAATGAAACGGAGCTAGTCAGCTAATTCAAAATATCAGTACTTCCAATTCTCAAGAGCCAGACAAGGTCGAACGCAAAAGAATAACCAAATGAAATTGAAAAGACTCCAAAATGTTCTGTTTCGCACATGTTTTTTGTTGCAAATACTGTGGTTTTGTGAGCGTGCTGCAGACTAGTCAAGAAAACACCCACTTACGATGTACATGTTAATCATCTTTTTTAAATTTTCACATTTGTTCGTGGCATGTGTTCGGGAAAGTGGTCAATAACAACGAAAAAACTACCCATCTGCGTTTGGTTACGTCACATAGTTTATAATTTTTTGGACTTATGGTTGACGTTGTTTGTTGTGTGTGTTTTTTTTTCTATTTTTAGTTGTGCTGTGAGACTCGTAAAATTAATAACATTTATTTCAAAGTTCACACAATGACAATGCTTCAATAAGAGTTCAGTGTTTGTTTGGCAGTTTGGCAGGGTGGTTTGGCAGTTTGGCCTCAGGTATTTATCAGAGCGTTCGAATTCAAGTTCGCTCAAGTCCAACGCAACCAATCAGCTTGTTGGATTATAAGCTAAAAACTTTTTTCCAAGTATTGCCGCCACCGAGAAAACCAGAAATTTTAAAAATGGAGTTTCATTTTGTGGGACGTCCCCATAAAATACCCCCGATGGTGCCCCTTTCCCATTTGCCGCCGTCGTATTTCAAATTTTCCACGCGACGACGACGTCCCTCCTGGATCGACCTTCTCACACCAGAGGAACGGCATTTCTAATGTTTCGAGCTTTTTCTTTGCGTCGCTTCTGACGTGCTTTGTTTTTCTTTCTCAAAACATTAGAAATCTCGTTTCTCCGGTGTCAACGACGTCGCCTCGAAATTCAAAAAAATAGCTTGAACTTACAGAAACTTGTTGTTCATCAGGGCCGCCTTTAGCTTTCGCACGAAAAAACGCATGAAACTGTAAAAACAATTGTTTACCGTGGAAATTTATGGATATGGGGATGAATGAACAACACAAATGCTTAAGAAAACAGATCTGCAGGATGATTTTATTTTAGATGGCATCAATAAATACTATTTGTTTGATTCAGAATCCAGCTTGCGTTCCATCTATACTCATGTGAACGGGTGGGGTACCACTGTACCGGACCCCGCTGGTCAGCAACACGTAGTTGGTGGGTGTCACGTTTTGTCAGTAAGCAAGCGGCAGTTGGTGTGGCAATTTGGGGTTGGTACATGTATGATCTTTTGTTCTGGTCTCGAGACTTAATGCGCGGAGAGATAGGTAAACGGTTTCATATGACGCGGGAATACAAAATTGGCAAAATGATCCGAGTCCCCTAAATAGAGCCGATCACTAAGGCGACTTTGAATTGCGGCATAATGATTGAAACTAGTTTTCTTTCACGTCTTTCATTAAAGGTTTGCACCAATCGAATCACAGAACCTAAAAAAATTGGTAAAGGGGGTTTGAGCAATTAGTTTTTTTTGTGCGTACGCTCGGACACGACACTTAAAAAATAGCCACGCGATTTAGAAATCGTGTCGTGTGTGCTATCTTAATGCATTACGGACACGATTAGTTTGCCCACGGGATTTTAAAAACGACGTCTGTGCGTACGGACAGAAAACTAAATGGTGTTTTCGCTTGAATACAGGGTGATCAAAAAACGTCTATTTTTGGAACTCTTCGACTTCGCGACTGCATCAATGTCTGAAGCTAAAATTTGTAATTCAAAGTTTCCCATGCTCTGAACTTTGCGAAAAAACTGACAGGTTTAAACAAACAGACCACAGTCGGAAATTTTACGTGAACAGCCTGGCGTTAACCTCAGCTTTATTTTTTGTGAAAGGACTGGTCTGGTGCAGCGTTTTTCTAAACCGGTCTGTTTCTCGATGTTCTGCAAAAACGGCGGAACCAGCATCGTGGTACCCCACGCAGTCGCACGGGTCTGGTTCTATCCCGGTTTGGAACGAGCTGCTTTGGATTTATTGCATTGTAATTCATGATTTCCGGGAGATGCAGCCCTCGTGCCCATGGAAAACGATAATAACGGCAACAAAATAACAACGCAACCTTTCTCTGGACTGTGCTGTTTGGTTGCATTCGCTTCAGTGACTGCAATCAGCCAATCAGTTTTCTATATTTTAGAGTTGTCAGAAAAGTTTTGTGTGTGTGTGTTGTACTGCGCAGCTTTCAAAATCATATTCTGATATTTATTAGCAATAACAAATTGCAGGGAGGTCTTTAACAAAATGCCGTGCCGTGCCTCATCCAACCGCAATTTAGAGAAGCGGCGAGAGCACTTTTGCAGTGCTCAGTGGTGCATGTTTACATATACGCAATTTTGATTTGGTTTCTGTTCCGTAAATAACTTTGTTGTTGCGTCATTGCTTTTCTTGGGTTGCAATTAAGAAATTTTTTTAAATAAAACAAACTTGAAACCGGTGTGAAGTTTTTCAAACTATCCATACTTGTTAGATGTATGAATCTGATGTTAACCGTAACGGCTCTCAACCGGATCTTACTGGCAACTCCAGTGAGCGCTTGCTGCCATATGAAAGAAAGACATGTCTTCATGTGTATCTCTTAGCATTTCTTACACACCACACGCTTAAAAACTGCCCGAATCCGTGCCAAAATTCTTGCTGCCAAAATTTGCGTGGCACTCCGCTTGGTTTTTTCTACAGCTTTTAAAAGTTTGAAATAGGTTTTAGGATGGAATGAATTTAGGTACTGTATGTATGGCCTTTGGCGTTTTTTTAACGTTTTTCTGTTTAAGAAATTATTTTTATGAAAGAAAAATCGTGTGGCTGAGCTATAAAGTGGAAACCGCACTACTTTGATTCAGGCTAACGCCAGAATTTCTTTTACTGTAACTTCAACTTTCTGCAAGTGAACATTTGCCCGTGGACTTGAAAATTGAACAAAGTTGTTCCACAACGAATCCTAACGAAGAGCAAAAATAATCACAAGCATTTTTATTAGTTTTCCTCTGTGTCTGCACCACCTCCGAGCACAGTCCCGCGCAGCGTGACATGTCTCTTGTGCGAAACATTGGTGCAATGCGCCAAGTGGCTCAGTGGATCAGCCATGCGAGCGTTTTTTTCTCCAAAAAAATCTCTTTTCGTTTCCAAATTTTAGTCTTTTTGAAAAGAACTATGAAATTTGTCTGAAAACTTTGTTGAATTTGCTGTGTGACAATTTTTGTTTAGTGCGTTTAGCTAAGCTTAGGATTTACAGAATTTTTACCAGGGTTCTGCAACAAATCAAGCGGTTTACTCATTGTGAGCTTATTGGTTTGAATGAGAGGTATTGAGTTTTTCTTCATGTTTAACGCTCCTGCCCCTCATAAAATTTCTGCAGCAGAAGTGGTTGGTCGCTTCCAGATCTGAATAATTTCACCACCCTCACCGCGTTTGGGTTTCTAGCATGATCGCTATCGGCAACAACGCATTCAATGTTCTCCTAGTTTGCTGAAAAACACCACTTTTTTGCAGCACAAGAAGACATAATGTGCGGATGTGCGTTGTTCATGCAGTTTTTCCGCTAATTCATCATGATTTTATATTGCATTATCTCTGCAACTGTCGTACTTTTGCTACTTATGGGGCCTTGAAAGTTCTCTTGTTGAAAGCAATTTCTGGTTTGAGTGAGTCTCATGCTAAATGAAAATGTGCGACTTCAAGTGTATGTAATAGCCGTCGTTTACGCAATCCTAATAACCTTCTATCATCACGTAAACAAAAGTTACAAAACGCGCGTCAAAACGCGCATGCCATGTTTTTGCCATACCAATTTTCCTGCCAATATTCGCACCATGGTCTACAATGCAGCATAGCGGTGTACAACCGCGCACTAAAATAGGCATGGCACCAACATTGGCACGTATCTTGGCACGCGTTCGGGTTTTGGAGCCTTTTTAGCGTGAATAATGCAATTGATTTTATAAAAACATTGAAACCGAGTGTTGCGAACAGCCACTGGAATCTTCATGCAGATGAATGCAACAAAGTAACTTGAAGCAAAAAAAAACGATCAAAACCAAGGATAACAACCATGGACCCGAAACAAGCCATGAACGAATCATCAATGGACGTCAGCAACGGCTCAGCACGCCCTGACGAGCACTGCATCATTTTCTACCCGGTCACACCCGACCGAGCGTGCATGATCATCGGCCTTGGCCTGCCGTTGTCGCTGATGGGCTGCATTTTCAACGTGCTCGCCTTCTGGCGCATCTCGCGGCCGAAACGCCGGTTTGGTTTTTTCTGTTTGATTGAAGTTTTTGGTTGACTAAAATAGTGTCTTTGCTACAATCGAAACCCGAAAACTGCAACACTGGAATTGCACCAACTAAACCGAATGGAATAACCTGTCGTGATCTTGTGTGTATCTAAACGTTTGTCTTTAATACATGTAAGTGTGGCTGTTCTCGGAACGCCACTTGAACTGAATCGGCCGTATTGCCGAACGTGCGTTTCAAAGCGAAAGCGCAACAGTTCACCCTCGTGGCATGGTGGTAGCGCGATAGACTACAATCTGTGCGCTCGGGGGATCGAGCCGCGCCGAGGGGTGTATAGGCAGTAGGCACTTAATGACAGAAAAACTCGATGGGCACTTTACTCAGTGGCGTTCTGTACGCTTCTCTGGGTTAGCCCTGGCTAAAAACTTCGCCTAAAATCGCAACAACAACAGTGCAACTCAGAATGAAGCCTGCGATGCACCTGTGCGTTCTCGCCGTGCTCGACGTGGTGCTCTGCGCGTTGTACATGCTGATCATGGTCGCTGACGCGGTCGCCTACTACTGGGCGGTCGAGTGGCTCTGGATCGCCTGGCATCGCTACGTCATCACGGCATATGCGGTCGGTGGCCCACACGCCCGCGGCAGACAGGCCCGCAACAACATGCATCGGGGGGTCGCACAAACTAATGCCAATGCAAGAACTATGTCGATTCTCGGTTTTTAATTGTTTAACATTCCAAAAAAAGTCACAATGGTTTCTTTCAGCGACAACATCATAGACGTTTCACACAAGTGCTCTTTGTTGAACGGTTTTTGATTATTGAAAACGAAACGTTTTAATTCATCTGACAAAACGCATCGCTGGAAAACCGCGATGAACAGAGCCGCTGTTGTATTGCAAATGTTTTTGACCAAGCTTTCAGACGTCACGCTTCGGCCAACTGGCGACCGTGTACGTCATCATAACGGCCAGCTTGGAACGGCTGGTGCACGTGTCGCCGTCGTTGCGCAGCCGCCCATTGTACGCAGCTGTGTGGTGCTGGGCAGTGTCCTCACCGCGTTGTCCTCCTTTCTGGAGCGCACAACCTCTATTCCTATAATCCAATGTTTTCGTGCTTCAGCTTCCACAACGCCACCCGCCAGAAGTGGCGCGCACGCACGCTGGTCGTCATCTGTGTGCTCGCACTGCTGTTGCACGGTGGCACGTTCTGGGAGTTTCAGGTTTGCTCCAGACAGCAGCACACAGTTTTTGTTCAGAAACCGTAGACTAGTTGTGCAATTGAGTGGAACCCCACAACATGCAGCACAAGTACGGAATGACCGAGTAAACATGGCAGCTTTTTTCAGGGTGCAAGGAGCGCGCGAAATTTGAATGAAAAAAATAGACGTTCACAAACCAACATGTGTGCCAAATTTGACGTGTTTTTTCAGACTATTTGATTCTTCGTGCTATTATGTTCATTCTTGCTCCCTTGAACACATGATTAGGAGTTATGTTGGCATTTTTGAAAAAGACAACTCCTAGTCTGCGACTGATCCCGCCTTGACGGGCTGCCTTTTTTATTCGGCCATACTGTACATGTAGCTGGAATTGATTACCATGCCACGGTGGGAGTCGAGTCTTAGACCTTTCGAGTTTGTCCCCGACCGAACATCCTGACCAACTGTACCAGTCATACGCAGGTGATTGAGCTGCCCCAGTGCATGCACAAGCCAATGACGTGGCTAGAAGTCGTGCCAACGGCGCTCACGCAGAACGCTGCGTTCCGCATGTGGTCGGTCTATTTCCTGCCGGGAATTCAGGTTGGCTCGCTCTGCGTAATCAAATTCGAAGTGAACTCGATTTGAAATTTTACCAAAGAAGAACAAAATTGAGCTGTTTAGTTCATTCACAATTCCGAACAACCACGGAAACGTATCACCTCGGTGCGTGAACGGTCGCCTCAATTTGACGGTTGACGCTAACGATTTTCAAGCGTTTACGAACGGCCAGCTTGCCACCCAGTATTTACACGTTCTCCACGGTGACGCACGCAGGTGTTCGTGCCGTTCGTGCTGTTGCTCACGATCAACGTTGCGATCGTGCGTCAGTTGTACGCGCGCTGGAACGAGGTGAAACAGGAGATCTGTGTGAACTCGTGCCGCAGCGTGCACGCCTACATCGCCAACCGTGACGCGCACTCGCCGCTGCTGCCCGTGCATCTGATCGGAAAGGTGTTCCGACTGCGAGGTGCCCACTGTGTGATCTTGCGCTGTTATTTTCGAATACGTGTAGTTTTATAAACTGACCACACTGGCATTGTTGTTGTTGTTGTTCGTTGTTGTTGTTCGCACACGGGCTTTGTGCAGCCATGTCACTTCTGTGCGCTCTTGGGATCGAACCCCGACGAGGGGTGTATATGCACTTAATGACAGAGAAAACTCGATGGGCGCCCTACTCAATGGCGTTATGTACGCTTCTCTGGGTTAGCCCTGGCTAAAAACATCGCCTAAAACTCCCAACAACAACAACAAACCTGATCTGATGGTCTCTTCTCATCTGGACGGCCACTTCCTGACGCCATGACAGTTTTTGCGTTTTTGTTTCAGCGAAACTGCACGAACGCCGTCGCAACGAGAAAGCGGACCTGCTACGCGCCACACTGACGCTGGTGGCGCTCGTGTTCGGCTACCTGACGTGCAACAGCTTCAACGTGTTCATCCAGGTGCTGGAGCACATTCCGGCGAGTCACAATTCGATTCTCTGGCACGCCGAAAACATCCCGACCGTGTTCTACACGCTGTCGACGGACTTCATCTCGCTGTTGCACGTGGTGAACAGCACGGCGCGGCCGCTGATCTACGCGGCCATCAATCGAACGAACAAAGTGATCGTGAAGCGCGCGTCGCGCAGCACCCAGCAGCAGTTCAGCGTGGTGTGACGCGCACTCAACAGCAGCTCTCGTCAACAACCGAAATCGGCCAATTTCGATTTTTGTAGCCGGTTGTTTCCGGTCTTGCGTGAACTCTTGTGTCGAGAATTTGTGTTGATCTGACTGTCAGAGATGTGATTTCATACTTAGGCATTTCTTGATTCATCGTTATCGTAGTAGTTTGAGAGTCAGTTTGAGATTTATTGTTGTGACTTCCAACGTTCTGATGACACACTAAAAATAAAAAAAACGATTAAATATTTGATACGTAGCATACTTTCCCTGTCGCAAACAAATCACTGCCACAAATCAGTTAAGATACCAACATGTGTACAACCGGTGGGTCATCAAACTGTTGTCGTTGTTCGGTTGTTGTGTTTGTGTTCGGTTTTGATTGCCAAAAAACTCTTTATCATTGTTTTTTGAGGGAGCACAACACTAATGGGTCACTCAAGAGGCAACGTAAAAAAACACTAGTGTTCCCGAAGAGATAAAACAAACCTGCTTATTTTTTATCAATGTTTTTTTACATATACATAGAACATACCCAATACATACCGTGTCGCGATGATGCCGACGGTGCCAATTGCTATATTTCTCTTGTCAGGTCAGTGACAAACGTTTCGGCAATGCTGATTGATTGATTGATTGATTGATTGATTGATTGATTGACAGATTGATTGATTGATTGATTGATTGCTTGACTGATTGACTAATTATTATTGATTGATTGATGGTTGATTGAGTGATTGATTAGTTGAATGAATAATTGATTGTACAACTTTTGTTCTTTCAGTTTTGGTATGCACAAGCAACGGGATCACGCTGAATCGTCCCTGGCTTCGTAGACCAAACTTCGATCGCCAATATCAATTCAACGACGACTTGGTGCTGGCCAGCGCGACTCCGTTGCACGCTCGCGAACGCTGCACCGCACACGGCGGCGATCTGGTGTCCGTCAATGACAGGGAGGAGTTGGTAAAGTCGTGGCGTCGTTCATTGCAACTGGAAGACCACTAACTTTGTTGCACACGCATCTACACCTGAGCTACACAGTGCACAAGCAAACACACTTGTTTTATTTTGAACTGTTTTAATTGATTGTGAATTGCTGGCCACAGCAATGGATTCTCTCGCATTACCCCGCGATCGCGAAGCGAGCGATTGTCGTTGGCCTCTGGCGTGATTTGACGCTCTCGAATTGGAGATGGGTCGACGGGACGGAATTGGACTCGGCCATTGTGTAAGAGAAAGTCGGCACTGTGTTTAGCTGGACAGGTTTATCGGTTTGCACAACAGTGAAAACAAGTCATGGTTGGTCGATGCAACAGTTACGGCCCATTTGTACGTGCATGTACGTCAGGTGCGAACGAACGCAACTCCTAAAGAATGCGTTGCGTCATAAATTGATCATAAATCATAAAAGCGGTGGAACTTATCACTGAAAACGGCAATTTGCGATGACTGACATCAGATTTTTATTTGGGTGGTCATGTCTGTCTAGCCAGCTAGCCACACAAACATTTATGACCTATTTTTTCAAACGTGTCCCACTGAAATGACGTCATGTACCGCAAAACATGCGCTTGTCGTTCACAGCAAACCAGACTTTCCGTTTAGCCGCTTTCTTCCCGTAAACAAATGGTGAATGTCGAATCAGTCGCACCAAACTGAAATTTTAATGCCTGTACTTTGACAAACGAGCATTTTTAAAGCAAATGACGTCATTTTAGTCCGGACACGTTTGAATAAATCCACAATATAATAGTTTGCATTTGCAGAACGTTTGCAAGGCTCGCACAGCCGACACAGCAATGCACCGTTTATCACACGGTTGACGGCACGACCGAAGCGGTCTCTTGTTCGCTGCCCGTTCCGGCGCACTTGAATCCACGCTACGTGTGCGAACGAACACCAGGTACAGTGTATACCATGTGTTGTCGTGTAGCGCATTGCTGCCGAGGGCTCGTGTAGTTCGTTTTTTTTAATTTCCTCATTTCTTTCATTCAAATTTCGTGCGCTTTGTTACCCTGTAAAAGCAAGATGTCATGTTCACTCAGCCGTGGGTTCATGTCTGAGTGTGACACCAATTCACGTACGTGCAACAGATATACACTCGGCCGATCACCGGTTACGTTTCAGAGCAAGCCGCTTCCGTGGTCACTGCAGATGCGTCCACACTTCCATCAGACATCATTGAACAACTGAAAGAATTGGCAGAGTCCGAAGAAACCAACAGAAATCGCGCGATGTTCTTAATTTGATTTGTCGAACGTGTTACTCTTTGTGAATTTGGTTTTATTTCAATTTTTTTCAGTTTTTTGAACATGAAAATGTGTACATACATCTCATCCCATGTAGTTCCTTTCGGAGTGTCATCAAGTGTGTTTCAATGCTTTTTCAGTCGTTCTGGTCGTCTCTCGTATGTGAATGTACGTACAGTTCAAAAAGCTTGAATAAAGGCTGTTCAGTTTTGTGTTTGATTGTTAGGGTATTTGTATCAGATGATACGATTGTGTTTCGCACCACCAATCCAAGATGGTGGTGTTACTGAAAGTTGCCCATGTGCCCGAATTTTACGAAACTTTTTTTGCGAACTCACTTTGATATTTTTTTTTTGTTTTTATGTGTCTGTAGGTTTCACCACGCAAAATGTTCAAACGATCACCCTTGGTAGTTTTGACCATCGGTAAGTGAAGTGGAAGTGGAGTATGTTCAAATATTGAAATCCTGTAAGCTCATCAACAACATCAGCAGCAAACAAATTGAAATTGTGACCCGAGGAACTGTGATTTCAGCAGCAACCAGCGTTCTGTTTGCCTGTGCATCGCATTTGTTTCGCCCGTGGCTTCGGCGGCCCGCCGATTCAAGTGCAGACGATGGCAACTCATCAGCGAACCATCAACAATATCAGTTCAATGACGACAAAGGAACCTGGGAGACTGCAAGGGAGGCTTGCCGTAGTCAGGCTGCTGATTTGATGACTGTCAACGACGAAATGGAACTGGTGAATAAGTCTGTAAACAAAAAAAAGATCAAAAGGCGAGAGCAAAGTTCAACCAACAGGAACAGATTGACCAAAATTGAGAGGATTTGGAAACATTTTGCCGCCACAAATTCTGCAATTCCACGTTTTTCATGCGGGTTAACTGACTCTGCTGGCTGGTATCTACATTTTCATGCAATCTCTGCTGTGTCAATATAAAACAGATATGTAAAACTTCAAAGCACGTGATCCGCAACAGCGGACTGCAGCGTATCACGGTAGCGGTACATGACACAGGTTTTCAGTTCATCCAATCAATTATTGAAAAACCAGCTGATCCAGTTGATTAAAATTTAGGACTGGCTTCGCGAGCATTACCCGTTAGAAGAGTACAAATTCGAAGTGAACACAGCGTTTTATCTTGAACGGCGTGTTTTCGTTGGCCTGGCGCAAACCACCGGTGGCGAATGGAAATGGCTCGACGGAACATCTCTGAACACGTCATTGCTGTGAGTGCACTGGTGGACAGACGTCGATTTTACAGTGCGTATTACCATTTGGCCCGTTCATACCTGACGTATGCGCATACGGCACGTCACGTCAAGTCTCGTGCTGCCGTTCACACCTGACGCACGTCAGGTATAAACGGGCCTTAACACGTCTGTCCATGTTATACAGGGTGGTCCATAAGCAGTTATACCAACTTTGCAGTGTTGCAACTCGCCAAGCGTTCAAGTATTTTAAATTCAAATTTTAACCAATTCGGTATTGCACAATTTTCACCCACTTGTGTTTCTGGGTGTTTTCAGCGAATGGGACGTGCGTGTGTTGCCACCGACCGTGACGTCCACCCACCGTTGTGCGTACTATGACGTGCTCAGGCACCGCGTGGTGCCCGTCGTGTGCGGCGCTCTCATCGCAGACTGGCAGTTCCCGCGATACGTCTGCGAGCGGACACTCGGTTAGATGAAAAAACGCAAAGGTTTTCGGCGAGAGATTCTTGAAGTGAAACAAGTGGCACGGTCAGCTGATTGGTTGATGCACCAGATCTCATCACGCTCCGTGTATCTAATATCTTTTATTTTAGTCCCGCGTCTCAATGCGCGCATAGATGAGTAAGCAGTCTCATGCACGACGTGGGAATTCAAAATTGGCAAAGGGATCCGAGTCCTCTAAATAGGGACGGGTCACTTAGGCTGTTCTGAATTACCACGTACAGATTGCAACTGGTTTCCTTTTACGTTCACAACTGCATTGAGTCGAAGGTCTTAAAGAAAAGATAATATCTTCTTTTGGGAACGGGAGTTCGGGATAAACAGGTTCTTCTTTAAAGCACCACAATTTTTTGGCTGGTTTTTCGACGCCGACGTCGTCAGCTCTTGCTTGCTGTGTTTCTGCGTAAACACAGTAATAATACAAGAGCACACATTACTTTTCATCTGTTTCTCATTTGTTTTCACAACGAGTTCCCCTCCGGTCTCGACACGATCTCATTGCAGCGGACGCATCCGACGTCGTTCGCTTGTCGTCAGCGACGCTGCCGCAGCAAATCATTGAAACGTTGGAGCGAATCGCGTGCAAAAACGAGCGCTACTGCGTGGTTGACAGCCGTAATGCGACTGACGAAATGGCCATTGAATCGGCTGGACAAAATCATGTGTAAACTGGAGCTCACGGTGTACCGGCCGATATGAAAGATCAGTTGAATGGTTGTTTCACAAATCGGTTACAGGTTTTAAGTTACTGCAAAGAAACGTGCAACCTTGTTGAGTATTTCAAGTGTATAAAGTGCATTTGCAAAAAAAACGTTCAGTTTTTATACATGTGCCTTGTGTGTCAAGATTATCGTATGAACGCAGAAAAACTTTGAACGATTTTGTGAATTCGTTTTTTACATTTCAAATTGGAATGCGTGAATAAATTAGATTAAAAAATAAAATTTTTCCTTTGATCTTTTTTGACAATTGACGAACGGTGTTGCAATGTCCGTTTTGCGTATTTTGTCAGTTTTGCGGTTCATTTTTCATTTCGCTTGTGCAGTTTTTGCTGTGTGGCAGGGAACCTGTTAAAACAAGAAGATCCAATGATCGCAAACTGACACCATTTTTGCTCCAGGCAGAACACAGCGATGAAAACAAGCGTCCTTGTCGGTGTGTTTCGTTTTTTATTTTCATGTTTTCTGTGTGCATGTTCTTGCGATGAAGATGCGAAGCAATGCTTAAGCGGTCCGTGTTCATGAAGCAGTATTCCGTGACGCGTAGCTGTGTTAAAACATAGCTACGCGGTCAAAACTAGCTACGCGGTCACTAAATAATGCGTCTTGAATGCCCCTTTACTCAATTTGCAGCGTCAGCGCTGGTTTTGGCCCGACACTTTGCCGTAGTCTCCGCCGATATCACACGTCCCTGGTTGATCAAGGCAAACACGACCACTCAATATCAGTTCAACGAAGACGAGTCCGGCCCTTTGTATGCACGCGAGAATTGTCTCGCTCAAAATGCTGATCTGCTCGTGATTGATGATCTCGATGAAATGGTAAACGTCATTTGTCTTTTTAATCTTATTGTTGGATGCGTGTCTCTGTTGATTGATCCGCTGGCAAAAAAGTTGCCATGTTGCCAACAGTGTGCGTTGAATAATGGCAAAGTTGCTGGCATCCATGAAGTTTGTCACATTATTCATGACAAAAGCGTCGAAAATGGCAGTTTCCGCTTTGGCTCCTAGCCATCAAACGCGACTTTAGCCTGTTGTTTGGCATCACATTTTCCAACCGCAGTTTGTCTCATTTCAGAGGTTGTTTGATTCTGTAAGTTGTCGTTTTCAGAATTTCAGTGGCATCAGAGATGTTGTTAAAGTCTGCAACAGCAAACAACTTGCGCGCTGGCAACTAATGCTATGTATATATTCAACGAAGAGGATTGGCAACGTTGTTGCACCTTTTTTGCCAGTGTACACTGAAAATAAATTTCAAACATTTTTTGTCAACCCACTAGCGGTTGGTTGAACGCAGTGTTCGCTGAACAAAACGTTCAGCTTTTGCTGAACTACCTTTGTCAGTGTAAACCGCAGCCGCACTTTGTTGCTGTGCAATTACGCCACGGCATTTACCTTTCTGCAGCAATGGATCCACGGACATTACTTCATGGGCGTGCCAAAAGAGCTGCAGCTAATCATTGGTTACTTCCGGTGGTCGGCCGGCGGAAGCCGCTGGACATGGAGGGATGGCTCTGAGATTGATGACGCTCTAATGTGAGTGTGTGTGTGCTGATACGCCGCGTCTGTACTGCGAACCAGCACTTGTACATACAGCAGCACCATTATCGCTCTGCCATTGATCTCGGCTGCAGAACCTGGAAGAACGCGCACAGTCTGAGCATCGGCGCACTTCGCTGCGTCGTAATGGGCGTCAATGCGAACGCCGAACACGCGAGTGTGCCCGTGCAAATCGAGCCCGTCAACTGCAACCAACGGCTCGGCGCTAACCGTCGCTATGTCTGCGAACGGACGCACGGTAATGATGGGAATGCTAACGGGGCATTCATGAAGCAGTATTTAGTGACCGCGTAGCTATATTTTTTAACACATAGCTACGCGTCACTAAATAATGCTTCATGAATGAGCCTTAAATCAAACGCGACCACCTGCTGTATACAGTCTCTACCGTTCCAGGATGAATTTTGACATTTTGATTTTGACCATTGGATCTTGTCTCATGAAGGTTCGACAATGCACCACGGTTCGATATACATTCTAGTTTGGATGGTTACTCATTCGTGATGCAATGAGATCGTGTCAAGATTCAATACGGTAGAAACCATTATAGACGGCTAATGAGTTTCGGCATGTTCGACTGTTTGTTAGTCGTTTCCATGATTTGTTTGTGTATTTTGTGCAAAATGACTTTGCCTTGCCAAACAGCTTTCTAAAATGATGTAGCCATCCATGCAACAAAATCGGAGATCTCAAATTTTAAAAATTCTCAGATCAAGCAACTGATGTAGCGTCACTACAAGGTGCCTCTAACGGCATAAGTCCAGAAGAAGTGAAACAATCAAAGCGCTCTGCAAATAATCTTTGAAAACTTTTTTCAAAGAACTTTTTTCTTGTGAACTTTTGGTTGATTTTACTCTGACTTATTCAGGTACATAGATTAGGTTAAAATTATTAAAATGGGAGTATAATAATACGTATATGATTTATGGATCAGTTTGATGTTATCAATAATAGCTAATGTTTTGAATACATGTTTGGTGCGACTGTTAACTAAATTAAAAAAATAATGTGCATATACGGTATTCTCCGTTAAAAACAATATTTTGTCCGTCAAGTCTATTTTCCGTCATTTTTGCAGTCATAATTTGGTGTTGTCGTTCCTGAAAACGTCG
>JASANC010001600.1:0-28849 GCA_030248135.1 Theristus sp. LFF4_11 | reverse complement strand
TTTTTACGCTTTTCAGCAAGCTTTTAAACAGCAAACGCGGCGCAAAAATATAACTCTTATGTACTTGTATCCGTGTGTACCACATCAGAGACTTGAAAAGCGTTGTCGAGCCAAGTCTTTCACTGCTTACACAAGGCCATATTCCTCCTTTTATATGCGTCTCCCGCATTTTTAGATAATAAATGCAATGCGCTGTATGCGAAAAAAAGCAAAGCGTGGAATATGAATGAAACTTTCCACTGACCGTGAGCTTTCACAGTGTTCAGTAGCAACAATGCGGACATGGTGAGCGAGAAAAGCGTGTCGAATTCCATAGGGAATGATTTGAAGAAATGCTTTAGAGATACTGTCCAATGTGTAATTTTTAGAATAAAACGACAATTTGGAATCAAGAGTGAAAAATGGAACTGTCGATTCGGCCATTTTATACGCAATGTCCGCTGACGATCGGAATTCTGAAACCTGAAGACCGATAATTTTCCAGTTTTTTCTTCAGTAAACCAACGTTAGTTTCATCCGATTTCCGACTTCCGAAAATTAAGGTTTGCGAAAAAACCACCCCAAATTTGGAACAACGCTCACGTGCCACATTTGTAAACGCTGGCTATACAAAAAAGTGTTCTTTTCTTGTCAAGAAAGGGTCTTGTCAAATATACGTAATCAGCATTTGTGTTCAGCGTCTTTTTTGAAGTAAAAACTAAAAACTGAATATCAATTAACGTTGTTCAAATTTGTGCAGTTCAACTGTTCCGAATGCGATACATATGTTTTTTTAAGAAGTGCCGTATTGCAGAACTTTATTTGATTTTAAAATTACTGCGGTTTAAAGATAACTACCGTATTACCCCCAATAAACCCCCATGGGGGATTAATACGTCAGCGACTTTTAGGGGTGGGGGTTTATTGGTGGGGGGGGGGTTATTGGTGGGGGGGGGTTTATTTACAAAAAAATTCTAGGGGTGGGGGTTTGTTGAAAAATGGCAAAAATACATTGCATGGTAGGCAAGAAAGTCGCAGAAACTTCTACTCTACATAGAAATTTCCTTTTATAACAGCCTTTTGTAATGAAATTACTATTAACTCACCCATTTGGGGCCTTTGGTAGCACAATTTCATCATTTTCACTGCAACCAGCCACTGAATTCACTGGGTATGTGTTTCAAACAGGTCTCCAATAATCCCCCATGGGGGATTATTTGTGGGGGGGGGATTATTCGGAAACTGGTCGGGGGGGTGGGGGTTTATTGGTGGGGGGGGGATTAATGGTGGGGGGGGGTTTAATGGGGGTAATACGGTATCATGGTACTTTGTTAATAATTTACAATTATTTCTGCACATCAAATGATGCAATAATACACACACATGCATACTTGCAAAAATAAACTATAAAATTGCGGTGGGTTTTCGTAAAAAATCAACCAATATTTTGATCTACATGTATCTGCGCGCGATTACTTTTTATGATAAATATCCAATTACTGATTATATTTATAGTTGAGGTTTTTTGTTCGTTAGACGCGGTCTCGTGCAGCAAAGATTCATGAATAAAAAACAGCACAAATTAAACCGTGAATTATGTTTTTATACAGTTTTAACTTTTAACTGTTAAAGTTTTGATATTTTTCCAAATATTGAACTTTCGTTGACGTTGGTTATGCCCAAACTGGTACCATATCGGTCCCGCAGGCATTGTATTCCAATGGGTAAAAGTGCATAGTGGCCATTCCAATGGGTAAAAGTGCATAGTGGCCAACGTGCATAGTGGCCATGAAAAATGCCTAGTTATAGTGTCCAAAACATATCCCAAAGTGGCCACGACATATAGCAGAGTGGCCAATGCCTATGGACAAGTGTCCAATAGCTATAACATAGTGGCCAATATACATGCATAGTGGCCAATACAGGGTTTTTAATAATGCTGTTACAGGGTGATCCAGAAGTTATGATTTTTGAACTTTGTTGTTATTTCTGGCACATTCAAGTGACAAACTGTTGCTTGAATTTGTTGCAAATCATTTCATGTTTGTTTTAATGTGTTTGTTCAGTTTTGTGATCAACAACACAGGCAAATGATATGTGTTGTTTATACCCGTTTGTCACCGTTGGAAGACCTCATGCTGATCGCTGGGCTTGTTTCGACCATGACAGATTTGGAACCAGGTATAACTCGTTTTATTTGTGTGTCATCTCCGGGGTTTTCTTGCACATTGTTGTTTGAATTGATTTTTCGTGTTCAGTAATTTTTTGTCAAAAATTTATTTAGTTACAAAACTCATAAATACAAACAAAATTACAAACTTTTTAAGGCAGATGTGTACGCGGCACTTTTACACAGATGCCTACATTTAAGGTAAAAAATCTACGGTTAAAACTAAAAACTAAAAGCTTAAAACACCGGTTTTAAAACGGTTTTATATGAAAACTGCGTGTAAACGCAGGACTGGCGAACGTGTACAATCGGCCAGGCAACGACGTGCAACGGCAGAACGTGAAACGCTGGATACAGATGCTGTTTGGTCTCCCGCTCGTCCCACCGGCCCTACAACGTCAAATTGTTGAGATCATGCGGGTGCCAGGCGCAGAGCCCGCAAGTCGCCCGCTGACCGGAGACGCGCATGTGGACACTGGCACAGCAAACTTGGCCAATTATGTGCGTGACGAATGGATGCTGCGAGCTGACAACAAACTGCTGTTGAATCACTATGACCACCTCGTTGGCCGAACGACGAACGTTTGTGAGGGGTTGGTGATTTTAATCGTGTAATTTTGTTTTACATTAGATAAACATGGAATCCTGCAAACATAATAAAAAATTACAAAATAATAAGCAGCCAGCTGATTGGTTTTTTTCTGATTTTTATTGTAAAAACATTTTCGCTCAATTTTGTCTAATTTTGTGGTCGGCGGCTCCACTACAACAAGAAAAATGTTGAGTTTATAGCTACGTTTTTTATTTTCTGGCTTTATCCGGTTTTTTGTTGATATGAATGTTGAGTTTCGGTGATTTTGAAATTTGAATGCAGTGATTTTGAATGCACCTTTTTCGATTGCTTGCATGTTTATCTCATGAAGAACGCGGGTCGAAAAGCGAAAAGCGAATCAAGGCTGTTTTTATTTTGTTTTTTGTTTATTTGCATTCTTCTGCTTTTCACTTTTTTGTTTGTTGTGCACTTTGCTTCTGCTTATCACCATTCATTTCCACCCATTTCACTTTGTAGATATTTCTTTGGGAAACTTTTGGCAATCTTTCAGCTTGACCACGTGCACACCACAACGTGCACACCGCAGAAATAAGTGACCATAAAAAATGCACTGTGTGTTGCAAGTTTTGAAAGGTTGTGTCCATGAACAATCGATATATGCATATGCATATGAGTTGACCAGAATAAAAGGATTGACCAACACAATGCATTTGCTTGTATAAATGCAGCTGTCAAACGTCACCTGGTTTGACCGCGTCTTGTCAGCAACTTTTATCGATTATCTCTCTCCTCCCTTGATTCAAAAATCATAATTTTGCGAAACACATAATACAAAACTCGCCAACCTAAAACCGGTATTTTGCACAATTTGCCTGTGTTGTTGATCACAAAACTGAACAAACACATTAAAACAAACATGAAATGATTTGCAACAAATTCAAGCAACAGTTTGTCACTTGAATGTGCCAGAAATAACAACAAAGTTCAAAAATCATAACTTCTGGATCACCCTGTAACAGCATTATTTAAAACCCTGTATTGGCCACTATGCATGTTTATTGGCCACTATGTTATAGCTATTGGACACTTGTCCATAGGCATTGGCCACTCTGCTATATGTCGTGGCCACTTTGGGATATGTTTTGGACACTATAACTAGCAAAAATGCAAATTTTCTCATGGCCACTATGCACGTTGGCCACTATGCACCTAATTCATTCAATGGCGCACGGGAAGTTCTTAGATTAAGCTGTGCTGAGCGGACCACCCTTGATACCGGTTCACTGTTTGATGGTGGACTAACGGTCAGTTTATACCGGACGTATGCGCATACGGCACGGCATGGCACGTCACGTCACGTCAGGTTTCGTCTTATTGCAAAAAACTGTCGTTCATACAGACGTATGGACGGCACGTCACGGCACGTCAGGTCGTGTTTTTTTGCATACTACCGTTCATACAATGTACCTACTAAAACTCACAAACATAACCACTTTTGTTGTAAGTCGCAACAATAACAGCGTCAAACGATACGTCGAAAAACATGTTTTTTAGCTTTTAATGTTGCTAAAGAATTAGCAAATGTTTGCTTATTTCAGAATTGAAGGTCTATCATTTTAAACGATTTCTTCGCGTGCGTTCGCACTTTTGTTTGTGCTATCCAGTATTGTCGTATTGTTCACACTTTGTGATAAAGGAAGTACCATTATATATTTCACAATTTTTGTTTCCATACTGTTATTATTTTTTATATATCTCTTTTTAATATCTATCAACATGTCTGTCCGCAATATTTGTATGTCGTATACTGGCAATAAAAACAAACTCAGTGCGACGCCCTAAACTCAGATGAAGAAGTTCAAGACGATTTCTAAAAAAAACACAATCCAGCTGAGTACAATGCGAGAAATCTTTCAAAATAATGTAAATACAACAACAACAAAAGTTCATCGGTGACACTGTTCGTGTGGTGTGTGACCGACCACAGCTGAGAAAACTGGTTTTCTTCGAACTGTCTGGAAAAAAATGTTCGTGCGCAGAAAAACCGAGCGCCCGAGCCGGGATTGTCAAGCGATCCAAAAGACACATAGCTAGAAAACTGAATCAAGAAGAACTTGAACAGAACTGTGTTTCTTTTTAAACCGAAACATTGACTTGCAGAAAAACGAAAACATTTTGTTTGTTGACACAATACAGTTGCACGAAGTCTCGCCACTGTTACACATAAAACAGTTTTCAGGCAAACAATGTTGACTTCAGGTTTTGCAACAAAACTTGCGCTTTAAAGGAACCACGAAAAGAAGACACGAATACAAACAGATTCAGGATTCTTTCTTAAATATATAGGCATTCTTTCAGTATCATTGCTGCCAAATCGCTGGTTTCACTAATTGCCCTGCAGCTGTCCACAATGACAACAACAGTGACATTGTTATTTGTGTTCACCAGTATTGCGGTGCGTCTTTGAAGTTTAAATCCAGAAAAATGCAAGAAAAATACTGAGTCAGTAAAAAAATTTTTAAACCCAGGTGTTCGTGGAAGCCCAGTACGGACAATACGGTAACCAGGTTAGTGAGTTTCAAAAAAAGCAGTTCTGGCAATTGTAACTGTGATGCAGGAAAAAAATCTGATTTTCATTTTTAACGCGCATTTCATCGTTCCCATTCGCGACATCCAAAACACGTCAACTGGTGGTTTTGTTTCTGTCGTTAAAAGTGAAACTGTATCACAGTCTAGAAACAATCACCGTTTTTTAGAACCAATACCAGTACGGTCAATACAACAACAACAACAACCAGGAGAAGCCAACGTGCAGCTGCGTCCGTTTGGACACGTGTGTGTTGCGGCGTCGCGAAAACTTCCAACAGTGCGCTTACAAGTCGGTAAAACTAAAGGCGCATTCATGAAGAAGTATTAGCGACGCATAGCTGTGTGGTCACTAAATACTGCTTCATGAATGCCCCTTACGCATTTCGGCATCTTCCAAGTGATTATACGCCAAAATTCATTCAATTGTTAACAATGCAAGGTGTTTTTGATCAAAGAGATGTTCTTGTCTAAAAAAACCCTCCATTGATTTATTTACGTGTCCGTATGTCACAGTTACTGTCCGCGGCAAGTGTTCGACCAGACGCACCAAGACTACATCAACTGCTGGCGGGACGCACCACGACGTCAGACGGAATGGATCGACTGTGTGCACGCGCAGATTGGAAAGCCGTAAGTTCCGATAAACGCGCGTTCATGTTCACCGGCGCGCATACGTAAACGTAAACGTAATAATTCTTCAGTACGAATTGGTAAGAATTGTGCAAAGCTCAAGTCAGGGCTAAAGTCAAAGCGCTCTGAAGCCCGAAGCCGCAGTTGAAGCCAAGAGTTGAAGCCCAAGTGAAGTCGAAGCGGAAACAAATATGCCGAACTTGAAGCTGACGTTAATGCGCACAGCTGAAGTCGAAGCCAACGCTGAACCGGCAATTGAACTCGAATCTGAAGCCGAACCTAAAGAGGAATCCGAAACCGAAGGCGGCGCTCAAGTCGAAGCAAACAAAGCAAAAGCTGAAGCCAATGTTGAAAAACCGCAGTAGTGAAAAACGAAGCGGATGCCAAAGCTAAAGCCGAAGTGGATGATGTAAAGCCGAAACTAAAACCCAAACTGAAATCGCCGTTAAAGCCGTAGCCGAAGCCGGTGCAGAAAGCCAAAGCCAACGCTGAAGCTGAAGCGAAGCCCAGGCTGAAGCCAAAGCCAAAGCCTAAGCAAAGCCGAAGCTGTTGCTCAAGCCGAGTTGAAGCTGGCCCGCAGCCGAAACTGAGCCGAAGCAGAATACGAAGCTAAGACCAAAGTATTGTGGATTTATTCAAACGTGTCCGGACTAAAATGACGTCATTTGGCTTTAAGAACGCCCGTTTGTCAAAATACAGGCACTAAAATGTCAGTTTGGTGTGACTGATTCGACGTTCACCATTTGTTTACGGGAAGAAATCGCCTAAACGGAAAGTCTGGTTTGCTGTGAACAGCAATCGCATGTTTGGCGGCACATGACGTCATTTCAGTGGGACACGTTTGAAAAAATAGGTCATACACGTGGAAGCGAAAGGCGAGGCCCAAGCTAAAGCCGAAGTCAAAGCTGAAACCAAATCCGACAATGAAGCAGAACGCAAAGCCAAAGAACCCGAATACAAGCCGAAGCCGAGGCCTATAGCGAAGTTGAAGCCAAAGTCAGAGCCGAAGCTGAAGCCAAAACCCCAGCCGCAGCTAAAAGCTAACCAAGCTTAACCGTCAACTAAACCGAACTCCAAAGCGTAATCATAAGCGAAAACCTAAGTGAAAACAAAAGTTGAATCTTGAACGAAAAACAAAACTGCAGATGCACGGGACTAAGACGCAGCAAACGGCAGACGCCCGACTACTACGAGTACATGTATCAGACGTACGGCAACCAAGGCCAACAGCAACAACAGGGCACCAACTGGTACAACAATCAGTATGCCGGGGGCGCCGAGCCGGAGCCGGAGCCTTCGTGGGGTCAAATACAAAGTGGCCTGCAGCAGTGGCAGAAATACGGCGACTGTCTGAAGACTTGCGCTAATTTGACTGGTCGGTCAATGGAAGAACGCATATTTTCGTTACCGCTTCGTAATAATCGATTTTGTCAAATAAACCAAAGTGAACTTTTTCCAGAGGACGTCTCGTTTGTCACGTTCGATATCAACCCGTTCAAGATCTGTGCGAAAGAGCTCAAGTAAGCAGTGGTTTGTTGTTGTTGTTGTTGTTGTTGTTGTTGTTGTTGTTTTTCGAAATTCGTAAGTTACAGCTCGACAAAAAGTTGCCCAAAGACGCGGCATTTTTTACGAACATTATTCACAAAGATAGCATGTCATTTGGAAAAGGTATAGCAGAAACTTGTTTCCTCTGTCAGTTGCAAACTGCGCGCGCACGAATGGGACTCGTTAACTGCGGCTTCTAAAACGTGTCGTCAACGTCTGGGACGGAACTGGCGGCAGGATCTGCTGCAGAAGTGCCAATGCGTTCAGGGACTCGATCCGCTCATGTACCGTATTTTTGCTCGGAACATTTCTTTGCAGCTTTTTTAATTTTTTTGTGTTTCATGATACTTGTGGCTGTGGTAGATTACGGAATGCGTAACTTCGTGCGACTATGAGATGAGAAGCCCTTATGTTTCATGTAGCTACATAATTTTTTCACATTGCCTTTTCACCGACTTTGCGGAAAGAGGGATGGGCAAGCAGGCAGTATAACGTAGAGCACAGAACAGAGTCTGTATAATGTATACCATTCAGGTTTCCAAAAAAAACCACTATTTTTCTGCAGGCCCAAGTGTAACGATCTTTCGAAGATACTCGATTTGATCAACGAAGACACGGCCGGCAAAATCATTGACACACTCGCCGCCGCGTTGCATCCGTCGTGGGGTGATGAGAAATGAGCATTCATGAAGTTTCATGAACACTCTCTATATTTACTGCTTTTGGGGATTATCATGAATCTTCAATTTAATTACAGAACGTTTATTTACTTCAGTGACTTTTCGCCAGAAAAGAAGTCTATTTTTGAATCGTTTTGTTTGTTTTTAGTTTATTCAGTGTGTGATCTTGTTATGGATGGTTTGAATGTGCGATAAAAAATGGCCAAATGACAATCAAGGTCTTTCGCCGCTTCGAATTTTACAATTTTATTAGCTCATCGAAATTCTTCACCGAAGTTTTTTATTCACAAAAATGGGTCATACTTTCAACTTTAAAAAAACTGAACGCAAATTCTCGTGCAACGTTGTCAGAAAATCAAGATAAAACCTGTAAAGCCGATACATAACGCTTTCGTTTTAGAGTGCTGCTGTTGAGAAGATAAGACAAGAATAAAAGGATAAACCGGTTTCTCAGGTGAAAAAACGTTTTCCAAACGAAACGGTTCGATTGCGATGCTTAAAGTCCATTTTTTCATCGTTTCCACCCACACTCGTCAAAAGAAAAAGAGAGATTTTGAAAATCTCGTTTGGACGATTTATTGACTTTTCGGATTTTTTTAGGGGACGGTGCGTACGCGTTCTTTTTTTGTTCAGCAGTCCATCTTGAGCTGTTGCAAAATAAAACGGTATACTGATCTAATCCACACTGCAAGACTTTTCAAAAAAAGGTTGCACCTTTGTGTCTTTTTAGGTCGGTTATGAATACAGTTTGTACATAAATGCAGAATTTCATAACTCCTCATTCGCTATCTTGTTTCAGTTTCTAAAACTTGCACAGCACAGCACCTGCAGAAACAGGGAAAACAATCATGTTTAAGACAACAGCGTTTGTCTTGGCAGTCACGTCGGTAAGTGTTACAGTGCTTCACAATTTGGTTCTATCAAGCATTTTCCATGAGATTCAACTCCACTCTTCAACTACAATTCATCTCGCTTGATTGTTTTGCGTTCTTTTTAAGTTGACATTCGCGCAAAACTACTACGAGAACTACTACGGTAACGAACAGCAGCAACAGGAGCAAGAGAAGCCCGCGTGCCGATGTGTCACGTTCGAGCCGTGCATTCGTGCGCAACAGGCACAGCTGCGACGATGTGTCAACCTGTGCGTTTTCAGTTTTTGTTCGTTCAAGTAAACTACAACGTATGGTTCTCCAACTCAATGCGTGTACAGACAGGAAGCTAGTTTCAATCTTTTTATGGGGCAATTCAAAGTTGTTTTGGAAGTGACTTGGGAAAAAATTCAAAAAGGAAGTGACTCGGCGCTATTTAGGGGACTCAAGATCGCTTTGCCAATTTTGCATTCGCGCGTCGTGCATGAAACAGTTTACTTACAATGTACCGTATCAACGCACGCATTAAGTTTTGGGAACAAAGTAAAAGGTAATAACTGATGGATGATCCTTGCATGTGGACAGAGGATTTCACAAAGAAAATACAGTGAAATCGCGCTTACGTTTGCAGGCCATTTCTTTCCATTAATACTTTTAATACGTTTACAATTTAACAACACATGATGATCCCGTTGTAAAATTAGCAGCAAAGGAGTTTCCCGTTTACTGCTCAGAAGAAGAAAAAAGCATCAGGAACCATAAGCGGACAACAAAGGCTGCAACAAAAAGTGTTTCCTTTTTCTATTCAAGAAAACATATTGATCCCGTTGTAAAATTAGCAGCAAAGGAGTTCCCGTTGACTGCTCAGCAGAAGAAAAAAATCAGCAACAACTATCAGCGGACAACAAAGGCTGCAACAAATAATGTTCCTTTTTCTATTCACGAAAACAAGTCCCTACGCTTCATGTTCAATAAGAAAAAGGATGTGATTTACCAGATTCAGCGGTTGTTTCACCAGATTCACCAAATCATATTCCCGTTGTTTAACAGAAAAGTGACCCTGTTTTCAGTTTAAGCAATATTATGTGTATTCTGTGGTTGATCATTGGACCGTTGGATTTAGCACAGCAAGCCTGACAGAAATACAGTACTAGAGTTGCCACGGTAGGCCTTTTTTGGTCACGGTACGGTTTACGGTTTGAGACGCAATTTTTTTCACGGTTTCGGTACGGTACGGTAAATTGAAAAGCTCAACGGTACGGTTTTCGGTACGGTTTGAAAAATTTTAAAATCGCACGGTACGGTTTCGGTACGGTTACCGTGGATTTTGAATTTACACGGGCGGTAAACCGTATTTTTACGGTTTGAAAATTAAAAAGTTTTAAAATGCACTGTGCTTCACTTTTTGTTTCTCTCTGTGCTATTTTGTTGTGTTGTATGTCGCCGTTCTCGTTCAGTCAGACAAGCAATGGAAGCGGCAGTGGGACAAAAACAAAACACAAACTTACACCATCTACCTACACCATAGCAAGAGTACAGGAAGACCCAACCGAAACCTAAATCTACCACATCACAAGGTGGACCAGCACAGCACCAGAGTCAGACCAGCTGAACCAACCCTGCGCTGCGTAAGGTGTGAAATCAAGATAATAAAGAAACAAATTGCATAGTGAATGGAGTTCAGTTGATGTGTGGACGTTCCCGTTAGACTTTTTCTGCGTGACATAAACTTGTTTAAACGTGACTTGATTGTTTGACAACTTCATTTTTCAAAGTCGCTAAGTTTGACCCGAAGAGGCCCCTTTATTTTTTTATTTTACAGAACTGGCCGGGAATCGATACCCGTTTATTTGCACAATCCCATTTGTGTTTTTTATGCCCGCTTTTGCACAAAAATGTTTTTTAAACAATATTATTTCAGATTCTACTGTTTAAAAATTGCAAATTTGTGTTCACCAAAATTTTGCTTTTTGAAAGTCACAGAATTTTAGTTAAAATCTTGTAAAAACTGCTGTTTGTTTAGTGTTCTCACAGTCACAATCGATCTTCATGACCTGTTTTATTGTCATTAATTATTAATTAGCGCGTGTTTTATTTTAGTTTTTTAGTATACACCAAAAAAAACTAAAAAAAGTAATGTGAAAGCCGTTGATTTTTACAACGGCACAAAAAAAACAAATAAAATTTTTATGTATCCGTGGGACATGCAACCTATATGATACCAACGAAAAATCAAACGCACGCCACGCCACACACAGCGCACGCACACAAAAAAAGCTTGGTCAAACCGTCAATTTTGGAAAAAATACGACGGTTTCGGTACGGTTTGCCAAAATTTTGCCACGGTACGGTCAACGGTACGGTAATTGTATTTTGATGACGGTACGGTTTTCGGTACGGTTTGGAAATTTTAAAATCGCACGGTACGGTCACGGTACGGTACGGTAAAACCGTACCGCCCGTATTTTTACGGTTTTTACGGTTACCGTGGCAACTATATACAGTACGAATCAACCAGCGAGAACTTGTTTCGTTAGCTTTTTTTTTAAATTTCAGACAATGTGACAACGTTTTGGACGCCGAAAATGCAGCTGCTCTCCGTTGCTTCAGCGGAGACTGGGATCGAAAGCGACAGTTCATTGATTGTGTGGAGTCGAAGGCTGGACGAAGGTGCGATTAAACTATTTTGACATTTGAAAATTATCTGAAAGTCGACACTTCAAGTGTCACAATACGGTTCGGGTTTCAGATGCACAGGTTTTTCACCGCGTGACAAACGACAGAGTGGATACAGGCCACTGTACCAGCAACAGCAAGGACAGCAAGGGGTACAGTTTTCAGCAGTTTCAGCAACTTCTGCGGCTGAGTTACCAGAATTCACTTGCTTTGTTAAATCAATGCGTTTTTTATCAGGACGACACAAACTGGGAGCAGGTATGGAAAGACGTGGAGAATAACTGGAAAATCTGGTCGACCTGGGGTGACTGCGTACGAAATTGCATGAATGAATCGACCGTTGGAAGTAAGTAAGAGCAAGTAGGCGTACAGGTTTGGTTTTGCTGATGATTGTTGCAGTCATTGGTTCTTGAAATTCGAATTTTAGTCCAGAAAGGTTACGAGTTTCATCCGTACATGAACTGCGCCAAAGAGTTGAAGTAAGTGGAATGGAAAAGTTTCTACGATTTAAAATTCCGTTTTTAAATTATCTATTCACCTCTGAGCTACACATAAACTCTTGACATTTATCAATTTTCTGTAATACATGCCGTAAAGTCTTGCATATAAGGTCTCCTTATATAAATTTCAAAATCAAAAATTTCTGAAAAAAGGTGCAATTTTGTGTGACAACCTTATAAGTTGGAGGAGGTCTTATAAAGCAAAGATTAGGAAGTCAGAGCCTTATAAAGGGAACGGGATTTCGACCAAGTCAAAAATTTGAATTTTTTGGTTTCCCGCCGTGTGACACTCCGCCCACTTTTGGGTGGGGGTCTTATAAGTGGGAGGAACCTTATATGCAAGACTTTACGGTAGCTATTTTAACTCGTGCCTACAGCCCGGCATTTTGAAATTCAGTTGTTTCAACTGATAATTCTTTTTAAATTGAAGCTGCAAAATGGTCAGCCCTGAGTGGCAATCGGTCAGTACGGCATCAAAAGAGTGCAAACAAGAGATGAACATTCGCTGGAAGGATTTGGCGCTGCAGAAATGCAACTGCGTCCACGGGTAAATGCATTCACGTTTCATGAAACTGCAATAGTTTTCATATTTTTTAGTCACGCATTTGTTCAGATAAACGTGCAAGTTTTTTACAAAAACGAAACGTTCAAGCATTTTCAGGGCAGATTTCTGCGCCGACGTCAAGGGTGTCCTCGACAAGGTTGACGAGGAGTCGGTGTCATCGGTCATGGACAATCTCGTGGCGCTCATGTACCAAATCAACCGTCGATAAAAACAAACAAAACAATAAATTATGGTTTTTTTGTTCCTTTTTTTGTCATAATAATAATATTGCATGCGAAAATATTCAGGGCGAGGGCAGCGAGTTTTGTGTGGATGCATGAGATGTTGCAAATAATGATAATGTTGATAACGCTTTTTTTGTAGATAATGTTAAAATAGAGACGGATAACGTAAGTTTTTCTTTCTGTGGTGCTCTTGAAAAATTGCATGCTTGAAAACGATTTTTTTTATACGTACAATGTGTGTAGATTAGTAAACATAAAAACGAAAAGCATTTGCAGTGAAATTCTCTGATTAAAAACACAGGAAACAGTATCCTGTTTCCGCCGAGGTTTAAAAAATTATAATGAAAATCAGATGATGGCAGAATGCAACTGAAAAAGCACTTCTTCAAAACGAGCATACACGGCCATATGATGGCGATGTTTCTCTGCGTTAAAAATTTGTTTGATTTATGCTTAGAAAACTGAAAAATGTGAGTTTTCGACGGCACAAACCAACTATCAACTAGAACCATCTGCCTTCTGGTTGTCCAAGTCTTTCAGTCAGCCGCTTCAATGGCCCCTTAGAGAATCCACATTATGAGAGGTTTATAGGCGCAATAAAGTACGGAAATTCAATTTTTGATTGCGCAAGAGTGATAACGGAGAGGCGAAAAAGAAATGTGATATTCATAAAGACGCTTTTATGGCCCACAAATGGGAATGTCATAATGTGTGCACATATGTTTCCGGGAAACAAGCACTAACAGATTAGCTGAACTGACAACTTCAGATGCTCAATACCGTAAATGCTGGGTCATCATTGTGGACCCCCCCAAACATGGGCACCTTGAATGGATTCTCACTCTCACTCACATTCTCACGTCCGATAATTTGCCAGCTATTTTTGATACGCGTAAGACTTAGTATGATAACTAATTTCTTTCTTTCTTGCATGCCAATGCTTCTATAAAACGTCGAAAGTATTTACGGTATGCTTGTGAAACACCACGTTTTCATAACGTTGGAAGTTCATAGAACTGCAAAGATTGCTGAGAATGTTGCTTGTAACGTCCCTTAATTGTGCGTTTTTTGGCTAGCAATTTTTACACGAGTCATGCCACGTTCAAAAATGTGCCAAAACCCATATCCCAAAATTTATACCAAAATTCATGCCTAAATTTATGCCGATTTGCGTGCTGAACCGCGTCGCTTTTTCAGCAATTATTTTTTGGAATGGACTTTGGCATAGATGTTGGCATGGACTTTGGCATTCGTTGCGCTTTTGCTCGTGTCTTTCCAATTGCGTCACGACACGGTTGTCGGACAAGTTCTAGTCAGACAGACAGACAGAACAAAATTAGCGTTTTTTATAGAAAGTGAAACACGCATCATCTGATGGATAAGAAGTCGTTTAGCGTCGTTTTTTTTGTAGTTTTTTTGCATCTTCAACGTGACACGTGCAACATGTGTTGAACGCAAGAAAAGCTGAACGCGCATGCAAGATATTATGGCTTGTGTAATTGAAAATTAGAGCTCTCAGAAATGGTTCAGAAATTGTTCTGGAACCGTGGGAAAAGGTTTTCTTGTGTCGTATGTTTTTATTCAAGACAATGTTCTCATGCATAACAATGTGGTACGTACTTACATACATATCTGCTTTAACGTTATTATTTTTGATTTCGATTATCTGTAATCTGACGCGAAAACCTTTCAACATGAAACTGTTCACCTCTCTTGCGCGCATTGGGTCTCGGAACCAAAATATCTAGATAAAAGATACCTAATACCCGAGATTCATTGCTGGACTTTGAATTGACCACGTGAAGACTTCTCCCTCCCTACCACTGAAAGAGCATTTGCCTTTTGAAGCATTTCATTCTTCAATAAAACAATTCTCTAGCTTTCAAAACAGTCGCAAAACGATGACAAACGAAATCCTGAACGTCGAAAAGCCAATAGCAATTGTCGAGAGCATCAAGAAACCACACTACAATCATCACGGTGGTCGTGATCACGTGATTGAACTTGAAATCGGTGGCAAAACTTTGTGGTTGGAAATGGAAATTCTCGCTCAAATGCCTCCCAACTGTCGACTTTACCAGCTTTATGACGATCCGACGAAAGTGACCAATGTGACCGTTTTAGGCAGAAATCAGTATTTCATTGAGAGGCCGCCGCAAGAATGCAAATTGGTACGACAGTATTATGAGACAGGTACACAAAAAACTTTTTTTAATTCTGAAAAGTGTGCTCTGGACCGAGGGAAAACAGTGGAAAATATTGCATGGAACATTTTTTTGGAAACGCTGTGCAAACGTCATGAAGAAACGTTGTTTGGGAACGTCGTTTGAGAGAATTAAAGAACGTTATCGTATCGGTGTAATCAGGACCAGGGCTCTCCAGTGGACCTTGTGCAAATCTTGAGTGCAGACGCTGTTAAAGTCGTTGAGCGAACGCCAAACTTTATGCCCATAAGTCCCTAGAGCATATGTCAGCTTGCTTTTGCAGGCACGGTCACCAAGCCGCGAATGATGTGCCGCTATCATTTTCACGCCGTTCTCGACTACTGGGGCATCGAGGACACGACCGTCGAAATACCGAAAATCAACCCGATCATCGAAAATCATCTCGCGAATCAGTCGAACAATTCCATCAACCAGCTGCTGAATACGGTGCAGAGTAACGTTCATTTGACAGTACCGAGCAGATGTGCGCTGTACGGCTCGAGTCCATCGTTGACGCACAAAGATCAACCAGTCACGTTTGGCGGACTGATGCGTTACACGGATGACCACAGTCTATCGACGCACCCTGTGCCGAGAACGAAACGATTGCCGCGCACTGTCTCAACGGCCGCAATTGAGAATCTGATCTTGAATTTCGAGCAACGACAAAAAGCGGGACGATTTGAAATTTGGCGCCAAAAGTTGGCGAAATTTCGCCGGCGCACCTGGACTGCCTGGGAGGACCATCGAAGGTCAAAATTAGCGCGTCTTATCAGCACGGTGTCGATCACGTTCATCTTGACATCGCTCGCTGGTAAGTTTCAGAGCGAAACAAGGTCGGATTCTTTTAAAAATACTGTGAAACTCTCAGTTGAAATCTGTGAAACGGGTTTGATTTCAGGCCTCATGTTCGGTTCGATGCAGGACTACCAACGTGTCTCGGTCGTTTACACTAATGCAACTGGTTTGTCCATTGTTTTAAAATGCACCATTTTTGTTGTTTGTTCGTGCGAGCGTGCGTGCGTGCGTGCGTGTGTGTGTGTGCATGTGTGCATGAGTGAGTGAGTGAGTGAGTGAGTGAGTGAGTGAGTGAGTGAGTGAGTGAGTGAGTGAGTGAGTGAGTGAGTGAGTGAGTGAGTGAGTGAGTGAGTGAGTGAGTGAGTGAGTGAGTGAGTGAGTGAGTGAGTGAGTGAGTGAGTGAGTGAGTGAGTGAGTGAGTGAGTGAGTGAGTGAGTGAGTGAGTGAGTGAGTGAGTGAGTGAGTGAGTGAGTGAGTGAGTGAGTGAGTGAGTGAGTGAGTGAGTGAGTGAGTGAGTGAGTGAGTGAGTGAGTGAGTGAGTGAGTGAGTGAGTGAGTGAGTGAGTGAGTGAGTGAGTGAGTGAGTGAGTGAGTGAGTATTTTTATTGCGTATGAAGTGAAGCAACTTTCTTCATTTAGGCACCATGAAAATCACTCGGAAGCCGATTCCACCTCTTGTAGCATTGGAGACGGTCTGCATTTCGTGGTTCACCATTGAATTACTGGTGCGACTCTCTACAACACCAGATTTAAAGGTGCGAGAAAAGTTTTTTTCTGTTGGAAAACAATCAATAATTTCAGCACTTAGTGTATTCCTATTTCTTTCCAGGCCTTCATGAAAACTCCCCTGAACCTGATCGATGTGCTTACCGTGGTGCCATTTTACATCGAGGAAATGCTCGCTGGGTTTGGGGTAGAATTGATGTTTGGCAAGATAACCGGTATGGAACGAATTGAACTAATAAATTTTGACAGGCTACGTATTAGAAATTACTGCAGAAATGTGAAATTGACAACCAATTTTATTTCACAGCCGTGTCATTGTATTCTTGTGAGTTGTTCTCAGAAAATACGTGAATTGGCGTGCCACTTTATAAAAGAACGTGACTTCACTTTCAGCATATTTAACTCAAGCATGAGCTTGTATAACACAACACTCTGGTTTGCGCCTTCCAAACTAACAGACGGTTTGGCTTCTCAAAAAGCCCCGCCCCCCACACTGGAACGCAAAAAAAAACTAAGCGCTACTCTTCACTTACAATTGAAATGATACTGTAGTTGATAATTGCACATGTTTGCTGAAAAAATCGAAAACCACAGAACATATCTGATATAATCACAGGCCTGATGTTCGTGCTGCGTATTCTGCGGGTGCTAAAGATCGCGCGTCTGTTCAAGTTGGCTCGCTACAGTGTGACGATGCAATTGCTGTTCGACTCAGTGCTGCACAGCGCCCACGATCTGAACATGATCGCAATCTTGTCCGTCGTCACTTGTATTCTGTTTGCGTCGGTGCTGTACTTCGTCGAGAACCACGCTGGCAGGTCAAACAAAACGCTGAAAAAAGAGAAAGATCACCAGAAACAATCAACAGTCCGTAAAGCAAAGGTTTTTTGCGGTGGTTCGACCAGAAATTGCCGAGACTTGCTGCTCAACGTTAACAGACTGTTGATCGTGTTTAGTTGATCTTTTGTGTTGAAATTGAGGTGAAGTTTGAAATGAAGGAACTGTTGTTTTCCGTAGCAACCATGATCTACTTCAAAAACAAACCTTAACTGGGAGCACACCCAACTAGGTTTCGAAACTCAAACTTACGGTACTTACCTAACCTGGTTCTGGTGATTAAGTTGCGTACAAGTTTGAATGTACATGTAGTGCATGTATTGTAGATTGAACGCACCGAAAGGCTTCGAGAGCATTCCATCGGCGTGTTGGTTCTCGATTGTCACAATGACAGTCGTCGGCTACGGTGATGTTGTGCCGGACACTGGTGGTGAAGGAAAAGAGTTTTTGAAAAATTTTGAAACTTTTTTCAAAATTCACATTTTGTGAAGACACAGTATTGTGGGTTAATCGTATACTACCGAGTATTCTTATCCAATAATCAACGACAAAAAAGACACACCAAACGTTGTCCAACCGCACCGGTTGCGTAAACCGATGATCGAGCAGTACTTTTTCCTCTGATGTGGTTGGTCCTCTCACTTCCACCTTCGCTCTGAGATGTCAGAAACAAATCGATTGAAATCTGATGCAAATTATTCGCATCGAATCTAATCGCACACACACCAGTACGCGAATTCAACCAATGAGCACAAAACTCCCCGGAAACCCATCAATCATCAATCGCATTTCCAGTCGGCAAACTGGTCGCCGCGCTCGCCTCCATCTGGGGCTCAATCGTGCTGGCGTTTCCGATCTCGTTGGTCGTCGAGAAGTTCATGCAGGCGAAAGACGAGATCCGCGTGGCCGAGGGCGTCAAGCGGCACGAGGCGCTCCTGGCGGCGGCGAAGTTCCACAATCGACGCGAACTGACGCACCACGAGGCGACCGACCACGCGGACTTTTTTGGTCGTTCGATCAATCCGCGATATTTGCACTTTGGTCGAGCGCGACTGAACGACTGGCGCGGCTCGGTCACGTCGCTGTTTTGGTGATATCGTGAATTGAGGTTTTTTGGTGTGGATTGATTTGATTTTGTTTTGCTGATTATGATCTGATTTTCTCTTGCTGATTGTGATTTGTTGTTGGTTTGGTCGGTTGTTCTGAGTTGGGTTTTGCTGATTACCTTATGAGTTGATTTCGCTCTCTGGTGGATTCGTTTGATTTTGGTTTCGGGATACATTGACGTTTCTCGAAGCAAAAAACAGCACAACGTTTTTCGTTGTCTCGAGTCACATCAAAACCCTGATCGTCACGTTTAGCATTACATTCCAATTCGTCAAATACCGCGCATTTTCGAGGAGGAAAAAGAATTCAGTTACGTCCTTGGCAATTCTACTATCATCTCACGGGTCTGTGGTCAGTTTTATAAAAGTGAGTAGTGTCTGAAAAGTGAGTTTCAGGGTGTTTCAAAAATTAACGAATTGCGGTTGAAGAATTGAACCCAAAGTTTTTTGGCTGAGGCTTAATATTTGTCTGATATTTTTGTCAAAATCAGCAGCCGAATTATTTCATTCTGTCGGTTCACTCAAAAAACATTATTCAGAAATTGTCAAGGTCTTTTTGAACACCCTGGAGTAAAACTCCTCATTTTTCAGACACCACTCACTTTTATAAAACTGACCACTGGCTGGGGAGAAGTGTGTGCGGTGCGACATTTCAAAGGTGAATAACGTTGGGTGTTGGCACAGCAGTTTTGCAGGAACATCGTTGCAGTGTCTGTGGCATGTGTTGCATATCAATCACAACACGAAAACAGAAAACTCGACATAAATTTTTGGCACACCCGCATTAGTTTGCTCGTCTCCCTCAGATGCAAAACAACACTCGCCGTTTGTGTACCCATTTTGTTGCACGCCGACAACAGCACCGATAAAGAAGCAAACACTGGTCTGAAGCTGTATTGAATGCTCGTACTGCTTTTTATGAATGGTGTGTATCTGTTCGCTCTTTCGAAGGTCATTTGGAAGAGACTGAGGCTTCACGTCAGGAACGTTGGCACCCGCATTTTTATGGCGCTATGTTTGCTGAAGCGCTTGCATTATTGTTCGTCAGCAGGTTTGTTCAAACCGGTCACTTTTTTCCAAGAATACAGAGCTTGCGAAAGGAGAAGTAACAGAATCGGAGTTCTGTGAAAATAAATTCAGTCACAAACTGGGCGTTGAAGCCCAAACCCGACACGTTCGCACTTCTTGTTGTATGAAATTCAAAGCTTCTCGCACGCTTTGTTTTCAGAGGAAAAAGTGACAGGTTTTTACAAACAAACTGTATTTCAGGACACCATTTTGCTTTTCATTTGAGATTTGTCTTGTTTTCGCTGTCGCTGCTGTTTGTTTGGTTTTATATTTTTTTGAAATTTTCAACTCAAAACGGGACATAAAATCGCTGGGCGCACAAATGCATTGGGTGTAGGTTAGCTCATTGGTAAGTGCTCCATATTTTATTAAATCACTTTTAGAAACCAAAACACATGTTTTTTTCCAGGTGAAATGAAACAGGTTACAGTATTTCGCGTTTTCGTCTCGACGAAAAAACGACGAAATAATCCATATCTCTAACAAAATATATCTGATATATGCGCTGTCGAAAAGCCACGCTCACTTTGGAAAACTTTGTAGAGTTATCACGACAGTTATTGTACTTGTGCTGTTGTTTGCCTGGCACAAGTTACTCCGTTATCACCCCTACAGAAGTTGGATATTCACGACCAGCGCACGAAACTCCTAATGTCAAATTTCAGTCCAGGACTGCTTTGATATGGTCCGGAATAAGATATAATTGAGTATGAAACTTGCAAACGTTGCAAAAGCGTTGCAAACAAACTGCACGTATGACGAGAGAAATTATAGATCGTCACTCTACAAGCAACACGATCGAAACCGGCTTACCGCTGGTTGCTGTCAAGCGCACAACTGTTTTGTTGTCTAAGGATATGATCAATAAACGGCAGCACAAAATTGGAAAGAGTTGAACAAGGACTGGATTATTGGCAAAGAAAATCACCGTCACGAAGCAACAAACTGAATGCTGTTCTTTCGTCACCCATCAAGCACACTTTCAAATCTGTAGAGAATGAGTTTCGGCAGTCAGCTGCGCATTGAATACCGGGAATTATCGATTTTTCAGTGTGACAACTGGTGTCTGTCTAGAATGCGCCTGCAACCACGAGCAGTGTAAGTATGAAAATGTAAGTAAACGTGATACGTACTCGTCGCTCACCACCGCAATGTTTACGGCCCAGACATTTGCTGAACGTGTGTGTGCGTGACGACAAAAATAGTTCCTGCTTTATCACAGTTTATATTCAGTATTACCAACCAGATGTGCTTTCGTTTCATCTTTTTCGTGCATCAAAAAATGCAATGCATTGTGGTGTTTAGCGCGCATAAAACTAAGAAAAAAACAGTTTCGCGCAATTCCTCTCATCCTATTGGTCAGGTTTGTTTTGAAACATTCTTTTTGCATTTCGGAATCTTTGCGGTAAATTATTCATTTTGTTTTTTCAGATAAGTTGCAGAATGTTTGCTGGGTCTGAAAATGCTAAGTTTACTCTAAAAAAGAACACTGCGGAGAGACGCGTTTTTCAATTGGTTCACTTAATGCTTTATCAACGACGATGCTCACAAACGCACGGAGAATACCCACGGAACCCGGCTCTATATGTTTGACGCAAAAAAATATCGTGAGGCGTAAACCACACCGTAAGATCAAAAATTCCAAAAAACCGCATCCCCGTTAGTGAGAGAGTGTGATGACGGACTACCGACTACTGGTGTCCGTCGGTCGAGGGCAGCACGGCTGCGTGTTCGGATGCGTCCATGGAGGTTGGTGTGTTTTCTCAGTTAGCAGCGAGCTTTTAAAATTACCCGTAAAGTCTTGCACATCAAGTCTCCTTATATAAATTTGAAGATCAAAAATTAAATGGATAAAAAGTGGAATTTTGTGTGACAACCTTATAAGTGGAAGGAGGTCTTATAGACTATAGAGCGAAGATTAAAAAGTCCGGTACTTATAAATGAGGTGGGATTTCGACCAAGTCAAATTTTTAATTTTTTTGGTTTCCCGCCGTGTGACACTCCGCCAAGTTTTTGGGTGGGGGTCTTGTAGTGGGAGGAACCTTATATGCAAGACTTTACGGTAGTTACAGTGAAGCAAATCCCTTCATAACTGCATATCACCAATAAAAAAGTCTTGGCTTCGAAGCACGGTTTTGCACAAACGCCTCTTACTTATTAGATGCTCAACATCATGTTTTGATAGATGCTGGTGCGGTTTTTCTGCCCCAAAAAGCGATGAAATTTGCTTAACAAGCGTAAAAAACAGACGATCTTCGGTTTCAGAGATGTGGAAAAACGCAGGTAGGCGCTCCGTTGTGTAATTGTGTGCATATCGAAAAAAAGGCAAGTTGCAATTCACGACAACACCGATTGAGAAGAAAATCGTACGTCTGGTAAATCTGTTAAATATACCGATGTCAACGATGTTGGCCTTGGTGGGCCTTCCTGTTTTTGATACTGCTGTAAACATTTACCAAGTTTACAGTTTACCACGTTTACCATGTTTGTTCTCGCCTCAACGAAATGGGACAACGAATCAGCACACAGTACGCAATGGGACATTTTGGCTTTGTTGGTGGCATCATGGCTGCGTATGACTTGTTTGTCCGATGATCCTCCGGAAGGAATGCCGCACAGAGAACTCAGACTGATCTCAATATTGCCCAGGTGGTTACATCTATTTTCTCAAAGAAATGGTGATTTTTGCTGGTTTTTTGCTCGGTGTTATTCACAGTGAACTATAACAGGCGTGTTTTTGATGCGTGAGAAATGTGTGGTCTCAGATTTGTATTTTGTGTTTTTTTATGGTCCGACCAAGTTTTTATGGTGTTACATTGATCAAAATGAAATTGAGCGAAATTCGGAGGTTTGACGGACGCTTTGTTTTTTTTGAATTTTTCCAATGGTTTACGTGATTTTGGAGAAACCACAAAAAACTGCTGTTTGTGTACTGGTGGTTTTCTTCTGTGTTTGTACTTTTATTCCGCAAAAAACATTTTGAAAAACAGATAATAGCGACTGTTGCGTTAAAGAAGCACAGAACACACGAAAAATAGAGTTTTACAGATTCGCGACACTCTTTTCATGTGTCTCTCTTGGTGGTACCATTAAAATACGGTGCCATTCTCGACTCTGTTGAAGTTAGCCCAAAAAATTAATATGGGGTGTGCGTCAACAAACCCGAGCTGCCCTTTGTCCGTGGCGGCGTTTCACGTACCGTCACGGAGCAAGAATTTTTCTGCACATAACAGAAACCGTTCAGAGCACCAGCACAGCATTTGTTGTAACATGTACACTTTGAGTGTCCTTTGTCCAGTCCAGAGTGTATGTAGCATTACGCATTTCTTATCATGCAGTTCGTCTGTAAACGGAATGAACAGCAAGAATTTTCCGTGTGACACACGGGCCTAGCTTTCTCTGCTCAATGCGCACACACATTCCACGTATGTGCATAACAAAGCTAACCACAATAACACGTGCTCCCAGTTTTTATGGCCTCCTATTCAACATCTGCTGCGTGGACACAAATGGTCTCTCTGCATTCATTCCAGTGTGACCACAAGCAAAGCTGCTGTCGTGTTTTCACCTGGCACATATTTTTAACTGCTGGGCTGAATGAAAAGTACAGGCTACAAAAATTGACGAATGAGCTGAAATCTTCGTTGGTCAATCAAGTCAGGTTGGTTGAACAGTTTTCTTTTCATAATCGAGCTGTTCGAAAAAATGTGATTTCTTAATTTTTCAGAAAACTCACAGAGACGTGTGACAAGAACTCGGGTGTTCTGCAGCAAAAAAATGTCTAGCTCGGACGATTGGGAAGACAATCTGTCACACAATCTCGCTTCCCATGACGACGACTTCTATCAAGAAAAGAATTTTCGAAATATATACATGGATTTTCTTGCCGCTCGTGCAGCCCATAAGCATCAGCGACGAGTTTCAAGCGGATAAGAGTCCAAGAATCCAAGCTCTCTCCGTTGTGTAATTGTGTGCATATCAAAAAAAAGATAGTGATGCCAGCACTGAAGGAGACGCCAGATGCACGGATCGCCTTGTCCAAGATGTCGGCCTCCATGTCCATTGCTCTGCCCAGCATTCAAGAATTCAAGAACATTCACCACGAACACCTTATTTTGCGCCAGACCCGCAGGAAGTGAACGAAACGATATTCAAGGAGTTGAAAGAAAGCGAGCAGGATGAGTATGATAAAATGGATTTCATATTTTCAAAATCGACCTGTTTGTCTGTTGTTCATTCATTATTCATACTTAATACCCACAAAAGGCGCAATCAGAAACTGATCGCATTGCTACGTTTGAGCGGCTGAAGTTGCAAAGGGCATGTAAAAAAACGAAAAACCTCGCTTCTGCAACAAAAGCGCTTGGTACAAACATATCAACAATATTAGGATCAAACTGTTCTGTTTCAATCATGAAATACAATCTCGCCAAATTCCTCTCGGATTTTCTATCTGTGAACAGTCAAATCCTCCATTTATAACAGACACCTTTCTTGCAGTTTACCTTACGATGTTTTGGATGTCCAGTTTACCTGTTTTGGGAGATGTTGATTTTCGATTGTTTGCCATATCACTGTGTTGTGCGTTGAAATAAAGAATCTGACTCTGACTCTGACTCTGGTGCGAGACGGTGCAATCCAGTATCTATAAATTCTCAGTTTCTTTTAATTTTATTCCGCACAAAAAATACAGAAGATTTGCGCAACAGTAAATTGAATGTACAGTACACAAGAGTAGTAAAGTTTTGTGACAGAAAACGGTTACTTTCGTTCAGTGTGTGGAACTAAGGAGCAAAAATAACACAGGCGCTTGATTAAAACAACGAAACAGTGACGACTCTACTGATGAAAGTTAGCGTTACGAAGTTGAATGATGTTTTTTCACTGATTCACCAAAAACCTAAAATCGTAAAAAGAACTCTGGATTGTAGAAAAACAGTCAAAAGTCGCTCGAAAAACAGTCACAATATTAGCCGTAGTTTCTGTAAAGAATCGCTCGCACGAAAATGAAAAAAAAATCAAAACTCCAAATTCACCCCCGAAAAATAAATATCATCGTTGATCAATTGGGATGCAGAACAAATGGCGAAAAAGATAAATCACGAAAAACAACCCACCAACATGCGAGTTATCATGACGAGGAATAATCATCGAAAAAGTGGACCACAGGCTAAATGAGGACTGAACTGTCAAGTTAAAACTATTCGACAGCTTCAAACAATCAACGTCGTTTCACACACCGAAAAGGCCCAGAAATCTTTTCCAACCACTTTTTCAATGAGTACACATAATAAAAAATCATTCCTACAATTCAAAATTTTCACTGCTACACAAAACGAAGCCAGAGTAAAAGTTTTCTAGTCGTCGAAAATCCAAACGGAATCAATGCCTAACCTCTGTTTTCAACTAATTATAGTTGTCTCAGAAGAAGAACAAATTGCGATGCTTACAAAAAATGCAATTGAAATTGAAAAAAACGAGCAAACTTTGTATCAGAAAAAAACGATCACAATCGACTTTTGGAAAAAAAACAGAAGACCTCACTTTGAAAAAAAATTGTGACTGAAACGAAACCATTACAGAAAAGATTTCATTGCAGAGTAACAGCAGCAGAATAATTCAGCTTTCCATGTTTTCACATTGACGAACAATGTCATAATTCAGTAACAGTCGAAAAAAACGTTGATAAAAATTCATGATCAAAGATGTTGCAGAGATACAGATAAAACGAATGAAAGAAAAACGATACACAGCGGAAAAACAAAAAAAACTTTTTTATAACATGTACATTCGTATGTTTTTTGGTATATTTTTTGTGTGTTGTGTGACTTATTTCACTCATGGAATCGTGTGGTACACCACTTGCAAATGTCTCAAGTGGGCTAGCTACCTATCACATCATATTCTCACAGTATGAGGGGCGTTTATCGTGGTGCACCACATCGCAGCACAAGTGACAATCCGTTCGAATTCAGACGCGCTGAATAGACGCATAAAATCACCGCAAATCAGATTTTGACGAAAATTCTAGTTGACTCACGTACCCGTTACATGATAGACTTTTGCAGAAATGATAGCCATTTCGGTTTCTCTCATTTTGTGGTGATTTCTGCAATATACAAAACGCCACCAGCGCCCTGAATACCGGACGAATCACGGACAAATCACAAACACGCGCACAAAGTCTCCTCAATTCAGCCAATTCACATTCTCAACAACAACAGTGATCATCACTCAATCAATCAACGAGACACACACGCACACCCATCATGATCGTGTTTCACTGAAACTGCAAATCCGACTCGTTCATCGCGTCAGCGTCGCCGCCGGCCGGGTCGTCGTCGACGTCAACAGCGGCGGCCGCCGCAACGGGTACAACAACGCCGTCCCCGTTGTTGCCGGGAACAGCAGCAACAGCAGCGGGTACCGGTGCAGCCGGCTGATTATTGTTGACGTTTGCGGGCACATTATTCAGCGGCGGTAAATTATTAACAGCGTTGTTATTATTATTGATCGGGGCGTTATTGTGCGCGCCCGCGACGGCCGTCGGTGGCGGTTTTCGTTCGGACTTGAGAAAGTCCCAGATCAAAATCGAGTCGTCGTGCGACGAGGAGACGATTTGAAATTCGTCAAACTGCAGCCGGAATACACGACCGGTGTGCTCCTGTATTGAGGAATTTTGGCTTGAATTACTCAGGGACTTTCGTTTTTTTTCTCGACCTGGTGGTGATTAACTTTTTGAGTGTTATTTTTCCAGCAGTAGAATTTACGAGAAAAAACTAAACTACACACTGAACGACTAAAGATTATGATCTCACCACAACCGCGCACAGGCATAAAACATTCACGGCTTGGTTGTTGAGACAAAACATAGCGAGAAAGAATAAAACCTCAGATAAATCTGCGACATTCTGCACTCGGTAATCGGGGTAAGCGGATTTTGCTTTGTCAACTGTTGTAATGATGACTGTGCCAGTTATTATCTGCTTTTCTGGCTCACGGACTCTAGTGCGTTCGGAGATGTCGAAAAAATTCGGTTAAGCAAGATGCGGGAATTTAAAATTGCGAACTAGTGACCCAGTTGAATCTTGGAGACTCGCGCGTCACTTCACCGATTTTAAATTCCCACCTCACGCATGAAACTACCTTGCTATCGATGCGCGCACTGAGTCGTAGAATCACAAGAAATACTTGTTTGACCCCCCTAATGACAAGGCTAACAGTCCCCGTCTTTGATATAACACGGAATTGCTAAAACGAATCTGAGCATGTGTTGTTGTGGTGTGCTCAATTCCGAGCTAAATGATCTAATATTGGGCTAATCGATCATTCATGGTTCTTTACAATCAGTCACACCACAATTGTGATCCCCTCTGTGAACATTTCAGTTGAAACACAATTCTAAATCTTGATCGTTTCGGAAAGTTTGTAGACACAAAAACTTCACGCTGTGGCAAAAGCAGTACAGCTAAAAGAAAAATAAATCCAATTCCTCAATACGACACAACAAATTTGAAATGCCGCGCAATTTATGAAACAGTTTCCCATGCCTGCGAGCAAAAACGCACAGTCTCGAAACCCACAGAAAGGACAAAAATAATCAAATAATCTTGATAAGCGACAAATGCAGCAAAAAAAACGCACCACTAAAGTCTGCAGGCAAATTGAGGAAGGCGGAGAGCGCATGTCCAACGCCGCTTGAAGGTCCCAGACTTTGATTTTGCTGAAAAAACAAGCGAAAAAATACAACTGCGCCATACGTTTTGAAAAAAAGTAAATAAATTTGAACAAAATGAAATAAAAAACATCTCGACTAACCCATCGTACGCGCCAGACACGATGCGTTTCTGGTCAAATCTGATACAGCGAACCAGCTCTTCGTGACCCTCCAGAATTCGTAGACATGAGCCGCACTCGATGTCCCACAGGCTGAGAAATGAAAAACGTTCTACTCCGAGATAAGCGCACTCAAAAAGTTTTTCTTATACAGACTTTTTTATGCTTTTCTTATGCTTATGCTTTTTTTATATATATCTTATATCTTATGACAGTTTCTTATGTTGCGAAAACCAACTACAAACAGCAAAACCCCGAACATCAAATTCAATTCCCACAAATTCTAGGGAAAAACGCACGCACCGGATTGTATTATCTGAGCTGCCAGAGACCACCAGTCGATCTCTGTACTGTAGACATGCGATGCCACGTTTGTGTCCGTTCAGCGTTCGCACGAACTCGCACGTGTCGGTCGACCAGACCTGCAGAACGAAGGAAAACGTCTGAAAAAAATCGCATGACGCATCAAATTTTGCTTGTGTTCCCGTATTTCGTTGGGATTTTTAAGCGATGTTTTTAGCCAGGGCTAACCCAGAGAATCGTACAGAACGCCATTGAGTAGAGCGCCCATCGAGTTTTCTCTGTCATTAAGCGCCTATACACCACTCGGCGGGGCTCGATCCCCCGAGCGCACAGACTGTAGTCGAACGCACTACCACCAGACCACGAGCGGTGACTTCGTATTCGTTTGAGCAAAACAGAAACCGATCAGATATCATTGTTCGACTGTCCAGAATCTCGCACCGATGTGGAACACAATGCTGCTGCTAGTTTTTACCAGCTGCTCGCTGTTCATATTGCTTGGCAAAAATTTATTTTCGTACATATCTGCTGGGCAACTTGCCGCACAACGTACCAGCGTCTGTGTTGTGTTCACGTGTGTCCACTGATTGCTTAACCAAAGCAACATCTATCTCGTTTCCGGTTGCACTAACTGCCCAACCAAAGCAAATCTCGTTTCGAGGAGCACTTCATGGCGAACGAAACCACCCCCCCTCCCCCCCACAGAACAAATCACCACCTCGCATCTCTCCAACCCCCCCCAGCCAAATTCCCGCCCCTTCCCCACAGCCCTGCCCCCCGCACCGACCTTGATCGTGCGATCACCGCTGGCGCTGACGATGTAGGTGCCGTCAAAATCGACCACGTTCACGGCGGCACGGTGGCCGACTAGAACGCGACGCAGGTTGATCTCCTGCGGCGAGACCATGTCCCAGACGGCGATGCTGCGGTCCTGTGAACACAATAGTTGCACAGCAATGAGTCACACCACAGCACTAGTCTCTCCTGTAAAC
>JASANC010001599.1:0-27293 GCA_030248135.1 Theristus sp. LFF4_11 | reverse complement strand
TTCTGGGGTAACATAAAATGAGAGTGTGATACAACCCAAAAAACACATAAACAAAATCAATATCTTGGCCCAAAAAGCGGAGAGCACATAGATTTCATCACAAAGTTATCACCAATGATGGCGTGCGTTCAAACGCGGCCGTCGAATTCCGGCCTGAGAGTTTCGGTCTGCTCATTGCGGCCCGGAAAATTACGGCCCAGCAAATTTTCCTAAACACGAACAATAGCAAACCACCTGTAGTGATTTTTTTCGTGGTCTATAATGAATCCAGAAAATGACCTTATTGTATAAAATCACGGCAAAACAATTTTTTAAACTTAGATTTCTGACGTGCCTTTGTATAAAGGCTTGGCAGAGGAGACCTACAACAACTTTGCTTAGTTTTAAAATCAGATTGGTTGAAGGTTTTTTTTCATTTTGCAGTCATTTGATATATTTATTTATCAGTAACTGCAATAACTGATTTGCGATAAGTTGCAAAAAATCATTCCTTCAAACAGTTTATTGTTCGTGCCGGGAAAAGTCGCCGGGCCGGAATTTACTGCACCGGAATCAAACGGGCCGCAACTGTTCGGGTCAAAATTCCACAGGCCGCAATGACAACGCAGCGCAACCGTTCGCATGAAAACACACACTGCACAGCACTGTTTGTGGGAGCCATGAACGTCACAAATACAACTGACGGTTGAATAGAGCGCGCAAACGAACAGCGTTCACATGTGCACAGAGGCCGTGTAGGCGACGCCGTTGCTCGCAAGACGCCCAACGTGACGGCCGATACTGCAACAGGAAAACACATTCCTCACCCCCATTCAACGCCCGGCCCTGAAAGGATAGTGTCTTTACTTTGTCGATTGTCGGGTACACGGGCCACGATTGTGCAACAGACGACTCCGCTCGGGGGGGGGGGTGTCATAGCCTGACAAACAAAGTTGAAAACTGTAGCAGCAGTAAGCAGACACAATGCGAAACTGACTTCGTGTCGCAATTTTTTCCCTTTTAGTCGTGCCTTCGCTAAAACAAGCTGTTCACGCAAAGACCAGTTAAGATTAAGAATAACAAGCAATTGAGCACACGATTTCAAAAGTGAAGCAAAGTACGAGTGAAAGAGTGACGCACACGAATGAGCAGCTGTCCGCTGGTTGTGTGCGGATTGTAGTAGGCGTACGCGAGCCAGCCAAACGCAGCGAGCACGAGCACCACCAGCAATGAGATGACCACGATGCCTCCACTGCCGCCACCGCCCGCCGACGCCGTGCCAATTTCCTCTGATCAACAATTAGAGTTGGTAAAAAACCGGTTTTTTATATTGCCAGGAAAAAAACCGGTTTCTTTTCCGTTTTAAAACCGTTTTAAAACCATAAAAAACCGAATGCTTCCCACCTCCTAAACTTTTCAGAACTTGGCATCTTGAACTCAAAATAGGAAATACATCAAAATTAGTGATTTTGAGCAGCGTAAAATGCTGTTTTCGGGCATACAACCGACCCAATATGCTATTTTTGCCACCAAATGCTACCCAATTTTTTGTTTCAAATCAAATTAATTTCGCTTTTATTGGTTTCCAGGGCAGCACGTTCAATAAATTGAAAACAAAGACTGGGCAGTGACCGTGTAGGTGTGGGGAGCCGGGAGGGACGGTTGCAAGGAGAACGGATAGCTGACCCCGATTAGGGGGCGAGATTTGCAGAACTGCAAAGTGAAACCGGTGGCGGATTGCGTTTGAAAAATAACATTTCATCAGTTACCCTTTGCAAATCGACAACATCGTCAGTCAGTCTGCATATGCACTTAGTTTAGCACTCACCTTGTCTTCATCGTATTTCACTTGACCCTTGACACAAAAGCTTCTGCAAAATGATGCTTCACCAGTTCAGTTTGACACAGTTCACTGCACCGTTTTTTCAAAAATATAATTTTACATTTTATCAATCAAACGAAGAGTTGTGATTTTTGACCACGAAGTTTGAAAATTTTTAAGGTAAAAAACCGGTTCTTTATTTTTTCAAGAAAAAAAACTGAAAAAAAACCGGTTTTAAAACGGAAAAGAAACCGTTTTTTTTTCCTGTGCCAACCCTATCAACAATGAACGTTCTCTCAAGTTGAAATCAATCAGCCCCCATGTTGACTACCTAATTAAACTGCGCATTGTCAATAGAGTTAAGCGATGTGGTGGTGTTGTCACCGATGTTACGATGTGTGATTAAATTGCGAACGAATGCGCCTGGGTGGATGCGAACCTTTATTCACGGTCATGCTGTCATCACGATCGTCTTGTGCAGGCTTCTCCGTGGGAACACTTGGTTGAACGGGGCCTTGCTGCGATGACGATGACGTCACTGGTTGTGGCGGTGTCGTCGGTGTGGACACGGCAGGCTCGTTGGAGCAGTACACACTGTCAGACTGAAAGCAGAAACGACTGCGTTGGCCATGCCTTTTAACTACACGTGGCACACAGAAATTTCCAGTTATTTTTCCCGCTCAAAATAAAATTCCGCAATTTTACCAAACCTTTTTTGTTGAAAATCAATTTTTGCAACCTATTTTGGTGTTTTAATAAGTGGAACAGTGTTTCGCCGCGACGGCCAACGACGTTCTTTCCTCTTCCACCATTATTAACATTAAGAGTGATTGTCAACAGTGCGTTTGACCGTTGCCTTGGTTATTTGAATTGCGTCACCTGTCGCGCGCAACTGCTGCTTTTGAAGAGTTCGTGCAGCCGATGTCGGCCGTTTGTGTCAGAGCAGAATGCTCTTTGTGCGCCAGGCATTGAACACCAGGTGCAGTTGAATGTGTCCAATGTTTCGCTTGCGTTCATGCAGTCCGAGCAAGTCTTGTACGAGAAGCACGCTGAAAGGAATTCGTTTCACGTTGCAACCATTTTCATGTTTTCCGTAGACGTATATTTCATGTTCATTCACTTGTGCGAAAGGTGGCAGGGAAAATGATGCATCAAAAATTTATGTCCAATTGGCGTACTTTGCAACGGATCAAAAATGATGCTCGTTTTATTCTTAATCGTTTCAAACGGCACTTCGATACGGTGGTACTCGTAGATGATGCGCTTGCCTGGAATCACAGATTTTATCGCTTTTCACATTTTTTCGACAGGGGTGGCCTCCAAACATGAACGTTGGGAAGGCAGCGAAACGAGAGCTCCACTAAGGCACACAAAGCCACTCACTGAAGACGCCGTCCTGGTTCGACTCGCTGCTCATGAACGCGTCTGACAGGCCAACCTTGCGTGGGTGCTGTGCGTCCGAGATGTTCGACACGGCCACCGGCACCTGCAAAACGCTTCCAATGCATCTTCCACTTCACCAACCAGTTTTCTTGTGCGAAACGCACGTATTTGTAGAGGAACCAAATGCTGCCGTTCTTCCAGAGCACACACTGAAACGTGAAATCGCCGGCGGCCTCCTGGTTGCGCAGCACGATGTTGCGCCACTCGACAGCGAACATCTGCTGGTCCTCTGTAAAACGCAAACAGAACGACTGTGCTTATGCAAGCATCCGTTAGAGAGCAGCACTGTGCACTGCGTACTGGTGCCTGCGAATGCGATCGTTGCACGCTTGCTTGGTGTCGTGTCGAAGTTGGCCATCAATGGTGCAATATACTGCGTTGCTGCCAGCCAGCTGTGTGTGTGCTCGCCAACGTATAGAAAACCTGCAACAAGTTGCCCGTTTATGTTATTGTTTTGCTTTTGTGCGCTGCGCACTGACACAAGACACCCCTTTGTCACCTGTTATACTTCTATTGCTGCATGTATTCTGATTTTAAATTACTTTATCGTGAATTGTATGAATGAAAAACAGGTCAATAATACTAACTGACGGATAGCACGGAAAAAGAAGTAAAAATAGAGGCAAAAGAGCACTGCAACGCAGCTACAAAACCGACCGCCGGTGGCAATGGTGACGTTTTGCGTCGGATGGCCATAAAACGGAAAAGTGAAATTCATGCGCGTCGCCTGAGAACATAAAATAAACCCGTGATTGTTTTCATCTGCAACGCCAATGTCGCAAAAGACAATGCCAAGCTGACAAACTGACCACGGCACGTCTGTACGATGAGGTCAATTGTGGGTGCTCAATTTGGCCCCATGCCACTCCTTGATCGATCATTGTGTCCAGATCTTTCCAAAGGCCTTTGAATGAATCAGCGTCTCTCGATGTAGTTTGCTTGTAATAAACGTGATTGTCCTGCAAACACACTGACTTTTTTGATGAGTTTTTTTTAACAGCCGAACGCCGAAACGTTTCGTGGGCAGTGCAAGGGCAACACACTCACAACGATTGTCGTCAGATTCAATTCGCTTTCAGGTTGCACATTGATATCTGCGGTGTCGTTGGTGGTGACCGGCACAACAAAATCAGAAGCAGCCGCAGTTGTGTCAGTGTCGGTCGCGTCACGCTTGGCACGCTCTTGAAAACTGCCATCCATTGGCGCAAACGCATCGTACGTCATGCCACCAGAAGCTGAAACGCAGCATTTTTGTGACATTTTGTCACAAACGCAGTTAATCAATAGGGAAATTGAAACGAAAATCTGTATCACCCAATTAAAAGGCTGTCTCACTATTCTCACTCGGGACTCTTGAACTTGGTGCAATGAATGCGATCATTCATGACAAATAAATTTTAGACTGACCAAAATTGACAGACGATCCACCAATGACAATCAAAATAAAACATGGGGCGCAAATGGCCATGATATCGGCTTCGTCGGTCGTTTTTCACACCAATGAAAAAATTATGCGCAAAAAATATGCTAAAAAGTCAAAACACAATGTTGAACAACCGAACAACTATGGGGTGTCGTCGTCCATAGTTGTTCTAGGGGGGGGGGACCTGGGGGGGGGGGGGCCCAACCAAAAAATTTTGAATCTATCTCTATCAAACAGGTTTTTTCGGCTCAGCTATTATCTATCTAAAAAAATTTCTCAGGCAGCTATCTATCTGAAAGTTTTTGTCTTCGAAGACATAAAATGAGTCAATTTTTGACCAAAATTGACCATTTTTGCTCGTAATTCTTGAAAATTTCGCTAATTTTGGATAAAATACGCGTTTATACTTGATTTTTAGTGTATTTTTAGCATTATTTTGCTGTTTTTATAGCTTTTTAAGCGTTTTAGCTAACTATCAAATTTCAAAATTTTGACCGCCCCCCCCCCAAAATTTTCCAGCTATCTATCTATCTGGAAAATTTGCTCCAGCTATCTATATCGGCCCCCCCCCAAACCCCTCGGCTCTGGAACAACTATGTCGTCGTCACGGGTTGCCCTACAACCTTCAAATGTGGGAGAATGTCGAGTAACATTTTTTCGAAGGAAGCAGACAAATGCTAATCAAAAGAAGGAACCAGAAAAGATAAAAGGAAAAAGACTTTTGCTTTGTGTTTTCGTTCCATCTTTTCATTTTGATTATGAACGAATTGGTGCTTAGTCGAATTAACGTTTTTGAGTTAATGAAACGACGACGACGGGATTTGGTTTTGGCGAGAATTGATTTATTCGCGTCGGATCGTGAATTTCTGAGTTGTCACTTATCAACGACGACATTCATTGATTCACATCAACTGACTGACTGACTTGAATTTGTTTGCATTGGCAATCAATCAATGATTTGAAAAATGGGTGTTGAATTGAGCAGTGACATCATGATTTATGGATCCTGCCAATTTGACGCTCGTTTTTTTTCAATCAAAAAACAGCAAAAAATATGAATCGATCCAACGATATTATTAATTGATCCAACTTGTTGTGAGACGACAATTGGCGAAAATGGTTGGCCTGTCGTACTAAATCAAACCACTGATGTTGGCGGACGTTGCCTAAACTAACCTAAACCAAAACCTAATCCTAAAGCCTAATTTTAAGCTAAACATAATCCTGACCTAATCCTAACCTAAGCCAAGCCTTTTCAAGAAGAAAGATTTAAGAACAATTGCGTTTTGAACAAGTTTGTATTGGGGCCGGAGCGTGTGCACGCGCGCTAGTGGAGCATGAGCATGCCAATGCCGTGCGCGTGCGCTTTAGTAATGAAGCTTTAGGCAATTGGCTTCTGTCTGGCGGAGGCTGATGTTTCGCAACTCCTCGACGCGTTGACGGTTGGTTTAACAAGAGTGACCGCGGTTTTTATTTTATTTACAAAAATTTTAGGCAAGTCCCACTACCACCTCATTTTTGGAAACTCAAAGGTAGGTACTCGGCGGGCGGCGGTATTTATTTTTACGTGGACCAAGACAAAGACGGACCAAGAAAAAGTGAGCTGCCGAACGCAAAGTGAATGGCCCAGTGGTCAGTTTTATAAAAGTGAGGAGTGTTCAGGGTTATTTCTCGTCAAAATTTTTTGCGTCAATTGACGCAAACGGTCGAAAATTTGTGCGTCAGCCCAAATATTTTTGCGTCAATATGACACCAGTCCAAATCGAACGAAAAACGTTAACAAACAACATTTCGGCATCTTCAATCAATAAAAGCAGCGTTTTCAACATCTGTGGTCAAATAACAAGCGATTTTGGCATTTGATGGGACTCTTGGTTCAATGAAACTATATCAAATTGTAACTTCCTCGCGCAGCGAAAATTTTTTGAAAACAGGTTGTGTGACGACAACGAATTTTGACATTTACGCTTTTTAGACGTCATTCAATGTTTCTTGGCGTCTATGACGCCTATTCAGATGTAAAAAACACAGACGATTAGAAACGGAGCGAACATAAACTTTTTTCAGATAAGAGTTTAGTGGACGTATGAACGTTGCCACGCTCAAAACAACAAATTGTTGTAACATCGAACCGTTGTCAACAAAATACTGAACAATTCTGAAAAGCGAACCATGAATCAGCTGACCATGCCATCCATTTTATTTGCATGATCGATATTGTCAGACAAATATTGTAATGTGTACGTGATCTGCTCTGCGCCGAAGGCGCGGAAAATTTTGAATCTGTGCATAAATAATTCAAAATAAGCCTTATGACGTCCCCAAAATTTGTTTGCGTCAGCTGACGCAAACGACCGAATTTTTTTGCGTCAGCCCAAAATATTTTTCGTCATTGACGCAGGATTTTGCGTCAAAAAAAACCCTGGGAGTGTTTAAAAAGTGAGGAGTTTTACTCCAGGGTAGGGTTGTTAAAAAAAACAAAAATCGTCATTTTTGTTTTTTTTTAATTTGAAAAAAAAATCAAAAATCAAAGTTGTGCTAAATCAATCAGGGAGTCCGAAGAACCACATATGATATGCAAGCGCATCCCGAATGACTCCCGTATGGCGGAACTTTGCAGATTTTGTTTTGGTGACCTCAATTACCCCTTTTCCAAACCGTCACCATGCCTCTTCTTGTGTTTTGACCTCCAAAACGTCACTAATTGTCCCCAGCTAAGCTAATGCTAAAGTGGAGACAAACATACCGCCTTGAAATTCGATCAATTCTTCTGATGGTGTCGCGACGACACGACACGAAGCAGCAACCAGACAACGTAGCGCTTGCAAACGGAGCAGCGAGCACAATCGGACGCTCTGCGAGGCGAATCGTCACCTTATCTGCATCGGAAATGGTAGGCTAAGCTTTGGGACGCTCAAAAACTTCATCGCAGATGTTGTTGAAGCCTAAAATCAGTCGGTAAAACGGCCCAAAATCGACTGCTAAAGGTTTTACGAGGTATAATCAAAGAAAATTTTTGTTGAACTTTCGAAAAATTGTGCCAAAATTGAGGTTTTCAGAGCATATTAGAGGAAAATTTTTCGAATTTAAAAAAAAATCGGCATTTTTGTTTTTTTTAATCACTTTTTTTTTAAAAAAATTTCATTTTTGTTTAACAACCCTACTCCAGGGTGATCCAAAAGTTAGACCATGATCTTTTTTGACTACAGATTTTTTATATTGGATTGATATTTCTGCAAAATTCAATCAATTATTTGACACTGCCGGTTCATATCTCCATTATTTATCCAGAACTTGTTTCACGGTCTGACTTTTGCAACACCCTGGAGTAAAACTCCTCACTTTTCAGACACTCCTCACTTTTATAAAACTGACCACTGGCCGGCTCGTGTACTATTCCGGCCCGCTCATTCCGGCCCGAAGAATTCCGGCCTGACAATTACGACCCGAAGAATTCCGGCCTAAAGAATTCCGGTCCGATGAATTTTCGCCAGCACGAACAATATTAAACCACACGAAAGTGATTTAGGTTATAAAATATCGATGTTCACGTCGTGAATAAATATATTCATACAGCTAGTTGGAAGCTTTGAGAACCGTGCAGAATTATATTATCTAAAAATGCGGGAGACGCATATAAAAGGAGGAATATGGCTTTGTGTAAGCAGTGAGAGACTTGGCTCGACAACTCTTTTCAAGTCTCTGATGTGGTACACACGGATACAAGTACATAAGAGTAATATTTTTGCGCCGCGTTTCTTTTGCTGAAAAGCGTAAAAAAGTTTTAAAATTATTTTTTGACTGTCCTTTACAGTTTAGTCCGAAATCACATCATGAGCGAAATTCTGTGCAAATTCTGTGCAGAACTTCTGTAAATCAAGAATCTGTAAATTCTGTGCAAAAATAGAAAAATCAGAGACTGCAAGACATTGCTTCATATGGTTTTATCGTTGCTAACGTACGTATCACTGTGTGCACACCAGCACCAGCGACAAAAAGGTGTTGTCTTCCGTTGATTTTACCCTTTTTGCCAAACTCTAGTGGCAGGATAAACTGTCCCGTGAGTCGTTGCCTTTGCCATAGAAAGGGACCTTGCGTTCCCCAATGCCTCTGCGATAACTTTGTCCTGGGCAAACCAGTATCAGCGATCTCGGGAAGTCTGATCGTTATTTTAGTGGTTTCAGTGGTCGTTAAATGCCCGAAATACCGCAAATGTTAAAGTTTTAATTGTCTACAAAGTACATGTGCAACTGAAATAATGAATAAACGGCGCAAAAATATGGCTTTTATGTACTTGTATCCGTGTGTACCACATCAGAGACTTGAAAAGAGTTGTCGAGCCAAGTCTCTCACTGCTTACACAAAGCCATATTCCTCCTTTTATATGCGTCTCCCGCATTTTTAGATAATATTCTGACTTTTAAATAAGTCCCGAAGGTCGGACCAAATTCACATCTCGTTGGTCACACATTCTTCTAAACCCCGGATAGCTGAGGTTTTTCATTTTTTGTTTTTGAACCGATTTCGCCAATTTCACGGCCGATTTGCCCGAAATCGTCACGACTTTGGTTATTTAACAGCTATTCCTTTGACTTTTTTCAAAAATAAAGGTCAAATTCAAACTCTCCGTTGTTGGTTACCCCTAGAAATTGTTTTATTTGTCAAATAACGGTTTGTTTCACGAGCAGAAATCGCAAACACACCTCAAAATAAGCATTTTTTGTAATTTTATTCAAACAAGCTAAATTTAAAGCCTTGGGAAGCGTCGGAGAAAAAAATGAATGCGAAATTTGAAAATCCCGAAGATTTTTACCTTAGAAAATGTTTTTCTCATAGCAGTCAGAATTTTCTTTATATCACTGAAACTGCGTACACATTTGATGACATTGCCGAAAAAAAGGGGTAAACAAGAATAATTTTTTTCACTTTCAGTGTTGATAAAATACGCACACAGCGTGTGTAGAAGATCACCACGAAAAAATTTCTCGTGCACACAGTGTATCTGTGGATTGTCTGCCTGTGTGCCGCAGAAAAAAATCTCAGCTCCTTTTATGTTCACAGAGCGAGGCAAAGTAAGTTTGGAATTTACGCGCGAGCGACAGACGGGCCATATTATGCCTGCATCCGCTGTCCGCTCCGCTCCCGCTTCGCTCGCGAATGGGCATGACTTGAGGTTGGTATTTTTTTCAGCAAGTTGAACAAAATGACTTGTGTTTCTGCACCAGTGCCTTCCCCTCGAAGTTTGCTTGACGCCCACCCAGCGAATTTTGCTTGAAAAGGCCATTTTTTAGAAACCGACAAAAGTCACGTCTGAAGTATTGAAAATGCAAACCAGCCAGCAAGATCACGCAAGTCGAATGATGCAGAAATAATACCAAGAAGGACAAAAACACAGCACAAACAAAAATCAGCTAATAATTGATGATTCGCAATTCCTTGTTCGTGATAAAAAATGTTTTTATTCATTATTTTGCAAAAGGTGCCTCTTTAAGACAATTAAATTGAATTAAATTCGGGAATCTTCGAGCCTGAATTATCCCACGCCAGAATTCTTCGGGCCGGAATTCTTCGGGACGGAATTCTTCGAGCCGGAATGAACAAGCCAGAACTGTTCAGGCTGGAATTAGCGGTCCGGAATTGTACCCCTTCGCCCAGTGGTCAGTTCTATAAAAAGTGAATAGTGCTTGAAAAGTGAATAGTTCTACTCCAGGGTGTTCCAAAATTTAGACCTTGACAAATTCCGGTTGAATACTTGAATTACAAGTTTATCTTTGACCGAAGTTTTCCATTGATTGGATTGATATTTCTAATTTCGACGCAAAACTTTTTGTCTTTGAAGCTGATGTCTCGATTTTTTTGCAAAATTTCTCAAAGACTAACTTTTGGAACACCCTGGAGTAAAAATGTTCACTTTTCAAACACTATTCACTTTTATAGAACTGACCACAGGCCCAGCCCAACGGAAATCGAACAACGTCGTCATGACCGTGATGCATCATTATTAAAGCAGCTGCATCTGCAGTTCCGGTGCTCCTCCTCTATAACACAGAAAAGAAAAAATGCAAAAACTAAATTGATCATTTTCACCTTATCAAAACGGCTTGGCTTAGGAGTAGGATTAGATTTAGGATTAGGAACCTACAACAAGTCACTGCAAACAACCTCGGTGCTCTTTACTCATGCGTGGCCCAAGACAAAATAAATGGCCCTACACAAAATAAATAGCCCAAGACAAAATGAATGGCTTTACACAAAATAATTGGCCCTGCACAAAATGAATGGCCCAACGATTTGTATAACTTATCTCAGGTTGCTTGCAATTAGTCGTTGTAGGTTCCTAAACCTAATCATAAGCCAAGCCTTTTTATAAGATGAAAATGATCAATTTGAAAGGAAAATTGAAATTGAAAAAAGGGAAATTGAAAGCAGCAACAGTTGTATTGTCTTTTTTGACGTTATCGATGAATAAATCCGATGTGAGATTGAAAAAATGTTGTTTTCATGCAAAAATTCTTAACTGTCCCTAGTCCTAAGTCCTTAACTGGCGCGCTATCGAAACAAACCTGTTTTTGGGCTGCTATCAACCGGGTTGCAATCGGTCGAGGTGCGATCAACTAAGCTGCTATCGATAAGCTGGTATCGACCGGGCCATAATCGACGTAGGGTTGGCAAAATACCGTATTTTTCAAATCGTGGGGAAAACGTATTTATCCCGATCAAAATACGGTAATTTTATCGAAAAAAACAAAGCCAAAAGTTTAAAAACCCACGATTTTTTCGCAGCTGATTGTAAACTTGAACCAGGTTTGTGAAAACAAAGCTTTCAGAATGCTTTGTTCAAAATATCGTGCACCAACTAATGAAATAAACTTTGTTTGGGCTTGAAAACCCAAAAGGTCAGCAAAAAATCGCGCATTCTGGCAATGTTGTCGGAGAACATTGAACATTCTTTCGTATCTGATTTCTGCGCTGGATAGTGAATGAATGCACCGGACAAGCGTAGTTTTATTGCCGGTGGGTAGGGTTGGCAAAATACCGTTTTTTTCAAATCGTGGTAAAAAAAACCTGTATTTTTACCGGTAAAATTACGGTAATTTTACCGGAAAAAAACGAAATCCAAAAAGTTGTAAAAACTCACATATTTTTCGCAGCCGACTTTAATTGAACCAGGATTTGTGAAAACAACTTTCAGAATGCTTTGTTCAAAATATCGTGCACCAACAAAGAAAATAAATTATGTTTTTTTTTTTTTTCTTTCTTTTTTTTTTTTTTTTTTTTCTTTTTTTTTTTTTTTTCTTTTTCTTCTTTTTTTTTCTTTTTTTTTTTCTTTTTTCCTTTCTCTTTTTCTTTTTTCTTTTTCCCTTTTTTTTTTTTTTTCTCTTTTTTCTTTTTTTTTCTTTTTTTTTCCTTTTTTTTTTTTTTTTTTCTTTCTTTTTTTCTTTTTTTTTTCTTTTTTCTTCTCTCCTCCCCTCTTTCCCGGTGCACGATATTTTGAACAAAGCATTCTGAGATTTTGTTTTCACAAACCTGGTTCAAGTTTACAATCAGCTGCGAAAAAATCGTAGGTTTTTAAACTTTTGGCTTTGTTTTTTTCGATAAAATTACCGTATTTTGATCGGATAAATACGTTTTCCCCATGATTTGAAAAATGCAGTATTTTTGCCAACCCTACGTCGATTATGGGCCTGGTCGATACCAGCTTATCGATAGCAGCTTAGTTGATCGCACCTCGACCGATTTACAACCCGGTTGATAGCAGCCCAAAAACAGGTTTGTTTCGATAGCGCGCCAGTTAAGGACTTAGGACTAGGACAGTTAGAATTTTTGCATGAAAACAACATTTTTTCAATCTCACATCGGATTTATTCATCGATAACGTCAAAAAAGACAATACAACTGTTGCTGCTTTCAATTTCCCTTTTTTCAATTTCAATTTTCCTTTCAAATTGATCATTTTCATCTTATAAAAAGGCTTGGCTTATGTTTAGGTTTAGGAACCTACAACGACTAATTGCAAGCAACCTGAGATAAGTTACACAAATCGTTGAGCCATTCATTTTGTGCAGGGCCAATTATTTTGTGTAAAGCCATTCATTTTGTCTTGGGCTATTTATTTTGTGTAGGGCCATTTATTTTGTCTTGAGCCACACTTGAGGTAAAAAGCACCGAGGTTGTTTGCAGTGACTTGTTGTAGGTTCCTAATCCTAAATCTAATCCTACTCCTAAGCCAAGCCGTTTTGATAAGGTGAAAATGATCAATTTAGTTTTTGCATTTTTTTTTCTGTGTTATAGAGGAGGAGCACCGGAACTGCAGATGCAGCTGCTTTAATAATGATGCATCACGGTCATGACGACGTTGTTCGATTTCCGTTGGGTTGGGCCTGTGGTCAGTTCTATAAAAGTGAATAGTGTTTGAAAAGTGAACATTTTTTACTCCAGGGTGTTCCAAAAGTTAGTCTTTGAGAAATTTTGCAAAAAAATCGAGACATCAGCTTCAAAGACAAAAAGTTTTGCGTCGAAATTAGAAATATCAATCCAATCAATGGAAAACTTCGGTCAAAGATAAACTTGTAATTCAAGTATTCAACCGGAATTTGTCAAGGTCTAAATTTTGGAACACCTGAGTAGAACTATTCACTTTTCAAGCACTATTCACTTTTTTATAGAACTGACCACTGGGCGAAGGGGTACAATTCCGGACCGCTAATTCCAGCCTGAACAGTTCTGGCTTGTTCATTCCGGCTCGAAGAATTCCGTCCCGAAGAATTCCGGCCCGAAGAATTCTGGCGTGGGATAATTCAGGCTCGAAGATTCCCGAATTTAATTCAATTTAATTGTCTTAAAGAGGCACCTTTTGCAAAATAATGAATAAAAACATTTTTTATCACGAACAAGGAATTGCGAATCATCAATTATTAGCTGATTTTTGTTTGTGCTGTGTTTTTGTCCTTCTTGGTATTATTTCTGCATCATTCGACTTGCGTGATCTTGCTGGCTGGTTTGCATTTTCAATACTTCAGACGTGACTTTTGTCGGTTTCTAAAAAATGGCCTTTTCAAGCAAAATTCGCTGGGTGGGCGTCAAGCAAACTTCGAGGGGAAGGCACTGGTGCAGAAACACAAGTCATTTTGTTCAACTTGCTGGAAAAAATACCAACCTCAAGTCATGCCCATTCGCGAGCGAAGCGGGAGCGGAGCGGACAGCGGATGCAGGCATAATATGGCCCGTCTGTCGCTCGCGCGTAAATTCCAAACTTACTTTGCCTCGCTCTGTGAACATAAAAGGAGCTGAGATTTTTTTCTGCGGCACACAGGCAGACAATCCACAGATACACTGTGTGCACGAGAAATTTTTTCGTGGTGATCTTCTACACACGCTGTGTGCGTATTTTATCAACACTGAAAGTGAAAAAAATTATTCTTGTTTACCCCTTTTTTTCGGCAATGTCATCAAATGTGTACGCAGTTTCAGTGATATAAAGAAAATTCTGACTGCTATGAGAAAAACATTTTCTAAGGTAAAAATCTTCGGGATTTTCAAATTTCGCATTCATTTTTTTCTCCGACGCTTCCCAAGGCTTTAAATTTAGCTTGTTTGAATAAAATTACAAAAAATGCTTATTTTGAGGTGTGTTTGCGATTTCTGCTCGTGAAACAAACCGTTATTTGACAAATAAAACAATTTCTAGGGGTAACCAACAACGGAGAGTTTGAATTTGACCTTTATTTTTGAAAAAAGTCAAAGGAATAGCTGTTAAATAACCAAAGTCGTGACGATTTCGGGCAAATCGGCCGTGAAATTGGCGAAATCGGTTCAAAAACAAAAAATGAAAAACCTCAGCTATCCGGGGTTTAGAAGAATGTGTGACCAACGAGATGTGAATTTGGTCCGACCTTCGGGACTTATTTAAAAGTCAGAATATTATCTAAAAATGCGGGAGACGCATATAAAAGGAGGAATATGGCTTTGTGTAAGCAGTGAGAGACTTGGCTCGACAACTCTTTTCAAGTCTCTGATGTGGTACACACGGATACAAGTACATAAAAGCCATATTTTTGCGCCGTTTATTCATTATTTCAGTTGCACATGTACTTTGTAGACAATTAAAACTTTAACATTTGCGGTATTTCGGGCATTTAACGACCACTGAAACCACTAAAATAACGATCAGACTTCCCGAGATCGCTGATACTGGTTTGCCCAGGACAAAGTTATCGCAGAGGCATTGGGGAACGCAAGGTCCCTTTCTATGGCAAAGGCAACGACTCACGGGACAGTTTATCCTGCCACTAGAGTTTGGCAAAAAGGGTGAAAATCACCGGAAAACAACACCTTTTTGTCGCTGGTGCTGGTGTGCACACAGTGATACGTACGTTAGCAACGATAAAACCATATGAAGCAATGTCTTGCAGTCTCTGATTTTTCTATTTTTGCACAGAATTTACAGATTCTTGATTTACAGAAGTTCTGCACAGAATTTGCACAGAATTTCGCTCATGATGTGATTTCGGACTAAACTGTAAAGGACAGTCAAAAAATAATTTTAAAACTTTTTTACGTTTTTCAGCAAAACAAACGCGGCGCAAAAATATTACTCTTATGTACTTGTATCCGTGTGTACCACATCAGAGACTTGAAAAGAGTTGTCGAGCCAAGTCTCTCACTGCTTACACAAAGCCATATTCCTCCTTTTATATGCGTCTCCCGCATTTTTAGATAATATAATTCTGCACGGTTCTCAAAGCTTCCAACTAGCTGTATGAATATATTTATTCACGACGTGAACATCGATATTTTATAACCTAAATCACTTTCGTGTGGTTTAATATTGTTCGTGCTGGCGAAAATTCATCGGACCGGAATTCTTTAGGCCGGAATTCTTCGGGTCGTAATTGTCAGGCCGGAATTCTTCGGGCCGGAATGAGCGGGCCGGAATAGTACACGAGCCGGCCAGTGGTCAGTTTTATAAAAGTGAGGAGTGTCTGAAAAGTGAGGAGTTTTACTCCAGGGTGTTGCAAAAGTCAGACCGTGAAACAAGTTCTGGATAAATAATGGAGATATGAACCGGCAGTGTCAAATAATTGATTGAATTTTGCAGAAATATCAATCCAATATAAAAAAATCTGTAGTCAAAAAAGATCATGGTCTAACTTTTGGATCACCCTGGAGTAGGGTTGTTAAACAAAAATGAATTTTTTTTAAAAAAGTGATTTAAAAAAAACAAAAATGCCGATTTTTTTTTAAATTCGAAAAATTTTCCTCTAATATGCTCTGAAAACCTCAATTTTGGCACAATTTTTCGAAAGTTCAACAAAAATTTTCTTTGATTATACCTCGTAAAACCTTTAGCAGTCGATTTTGGGCCGTTTTACCGACTGATTTTAGGCTTCAACAACATCTGCGATGAAGTTTTTGAGCGTCCCAAAGCTTAGCCTACCATTTCCGATGCAGATAAGGTGACGATTCGCCTCGCAGAGCGTCCGATTGTGCTCGCTGCTCCGTTTGCAAGCGCTACGTTGTCTGGTTGCTGCTTCGTGTCGTGTCGTCGCGACACCATCAGAAGAATTGATCGAATTTCAAGGCGGTATGTTTGTCTCCACTTTAGCATTAGCTTAGCTGGGGACAATTAGTGACGTTTTGGAGGTCAAAACACAAGAAGAGGCATGGTGACGGTTTGGAAAAGGGGTAATTGAGGTCACCAAAACAAAATCTGCAAAGTTCCGCCATACGGGAGTCATTCGGGATGCGCTTGCATATCATATGTGGTTCTTCGGACTCCCTGATTGATTTAGCACAACTTTGATTTTTGATTTTTTTTTCAAATTAAAAAAAAACAAAAATGACGATTTTTGTTTTTTTTAACAACCCTACCCTGGAGTAAAACTCCTCACTTTTTAAACACTCCCAGGGTTTTTTTGACGCAAAATCCTGCGTCAATGACGAAAAATATTTTGGGCTGACGCAAAAAAATTCGGTCGTTTGCGTCAGCTGACGCAAACAAATTTTGGGGACGTCATAAGGTTTATTTTGAGTTATTTATGCACAGATTCAAAATTTTCCGCGCCTTCGGCGCAGAGCAGACCACGTACACATTACAATTTGTCTGACAATATCGATCATGCAAATAAAAAGGACGGCATGGTCAGCTGATTCATGGTTCGCTTTTCAGAATTGTTCAGTATTTTGTTGACAACGGTTCCATGTTACAACAATTTGTTGTTTTGAGCGTGGCAACGTTCATACGTCCACTAAACTCTTATCTGAAAAAAGTTTATGTTCGCTCCGTTTCTAATCGTCTGTGTTTTTTACATCTGAATAGGCGTCATAGACGCCAAGAAACATTGAATGACGTCTAAAAAGCGTAAATGTCAAAATTCGTTGTCGTCACACAACCTGTTTTCAAAAAATTTTCGCTGCGCGAGGAAGTTACAATTTGATATAGTTTCATTGAACCAAGAGTCCCATCAAATGCCAAAATCGCTTGTTATTTGACCACAGATGTTGAAAACGCTGCTTTTATTGATTGAAGATGCCGAAATGTTGTTTGTTAACGTTTTTCGTTCGATTTGGACTGGTGTCATATTGACGCAAAAATATTTGGGCTGACGCACAAATTTTCGACCGTTTGCGTCAATTGACGCAAAAAAATTTTGACGAGAAATAACCCTGAACACTCCTCACTTTTATAAAACTGACCACTGGGCCATTCACTTTGCGTTCGGCAGCTCACTTTTTCTTGGTCCGTCTTTTGTCTTGGTCCACGTAAAAATAAATACCGCCGCCCGCCGAGTACCTACCTTTGAGTTTCCAAAAATGAGGTGGTAGTGGGACTTGCCTAAAATTTTTTGTAAATAAAATAAAAAACCGCGGTCACTCTTGTTAAACCAACCGTCAACGCGTCGAGGAGTTGCGAAACATCAGCCTCCGCCAGACAGAAGCCAATTGCCTAAAGCTTCATTACTAAAGCGCACGCGCACGGCATTGGCATGCTCATGCTCCACTAGCGCGCGTGCACACGCTCCGGCCCCAATACAAACTTGTTCAAAACGCAATTGTTCTTAAATCTTTCTTCTTGAAAAGGCTTGGCTTAGGTTAGGATTAGGTCAGGATTATGTTTAGCTTAAAATTAGGCTTTAGGATTAGGTTTTGGTTTAGGTTAGTTTAGGCAACGTCCGCCAACATCAGTGGTTTGATTTAGTACGACAGGCCAACCATTTTCGCCAATTGTCGTCTCACAACAAGTTGGATCAATTAATAATATCGTTGGATCGATTCATATTTTTGCTGTTTTTTGATTGAAAAAAAACGAGCGTCAAATTGGCAGGATCCATAAATCATGATGTCACTGCTCAATTCAACACCCATTTTTCAAATCATTGATTGATTGCCAATGCAAACAAATTCAAGTCAGTCAGTCAGTTGATGTGAATCAATGAATGTCGTCGTTGATAAGTGACAACTCAGAAATTCACGATCCGACGCGAATAAATCAATTCTCGCCAAAACCAAATCCCGTCGTCGTCGTTTCATTAACTCAAAAACGTTAATTCGACTAAGCACCAATTCGTTCATAATCAAAATGAAAAGATGGAACGAAAACACAAAGCAAAAGTCTTTTTCCTTTTATCTTTTCTGGTTCCTTCTTTTGATTAGCATTTGTCTGCTTCCTTCGAAAAAATGTTACTCGACATTCTCCCACATTTGAAGGTTGTAGGGCAACCCGTGACGACGACATAGTTGTTCCAGAGCCGAGGGGTTTGGGGGGGGCCGATATAGATAGCTGGAGCAAATTTTCCAGATAGATAGATAGCTGGAAAATTTTGGGGGGGGGGCGGTCAAAATTTTGAAATTTGATAGTTAGCTAAAACGCTTAAAAAGCTATAAAAACAGCAAAATAATGCTAAAAATACACTAAAAATCAAGTATAAACGCGTATTTTATCCAAAATTAGCGAAATTTTCAAGAATTACGAGCAAAAATGGTCAATTTTGGTCAAAAATTGACTCATTTTATGTCTTCGAAGACAAAAACTTTCAGATAGATAGCTGCCTGAGAAATTTTTTTAGATAGATAATAGCTGAGCCGAAAAAACCTGTTTGATAGAGATAGATTCAAAATTTTTTGGTTGGGCCCCCCCCCCCCAGGTCCCCCCCCCCTAGAACAACTATGGACGACGACACCCCATAGTTGTTCGGTTGTTCAACATTGTGTTTTGACTTTTTAGCATATTTTTTGCGCATAATTTTTTCATTGGTGTGAAAAACGACCGACGAAGCCGATATCATGGCCATTTGCGCCCCATGTTTTATTTTGATTGTCATTGGTGGATCGTCTGTCAATTTTGGTCAGTCTAAAATTTATTTGTCATGAATGATCGCATTCATTGCACCAAGTTCAAGAGTCCCGAGTGAGAATAGTGAGACAGCCTTTTAATTGGGTGATACAGATTTTCGTTTCAATTTCTCATTGACAACCGCGTTTGTGACAAAATGTCACAAAAATGCTGCGTTTCAGCTTCTGGTGGCATGACGTACGATGCGTTTGCGCCAATGGATGGCAGTTTTCAAGAGCGTGCCAAGCGTGACGCGACCGACACTGACACAACTGCGGCTGCTTCTGATTTTGTTGTGCCGGTCACCACCAACGACACCGCAGATATCAATGTGCAACCTGAAACCGAATTGAATCTGACGACAATCGTTGTGAGTGTGTTGCCCTTGCACTGCCCACGAAACGTTTCGGCGTTCGGCTGTTAAAAAAACTCATCAAAAAAGTCAGTGTGTTTGCAGGACAATCACGTTTATTACAAGCAAACTACATCGAGAGACGCTGATTCATTCAAAGGCCTTTGGAAAGATCTGGACACAATGATCGATCAAGGAGTGGCATGGGGCCAAATTGAGCACCCACAATTGACCTCATCGTACAGACGTGCCGTGGTCAGTTTGTCAGCTTGGCATTGTCTTTTGCGACATTGGCGTTGCAGATGAAAACAATCACGGGTTTATTTTATGTTCTCAGGCGACGCGCATGAATTTCACTTTTCCGTTTTATGGCCATCCGACGCAAAACGTCACCATTGCCACCGGCGGTCGGTTTTGTAGCTGCGTTGCAGTGCTCTTTTGCCTCTATTTTTACTTCTTTTTCCGTGCTATCCGTCAGTTAGTATTATTGACCTGTTTTTCATTCATACAATTCACGATAAAGTAATTTAAAATCAGAATACATGCAGCAATAGAAGTATAACAGGTGACAAAGGGGTGTCTTGTGTCAGTGCGCAGCGCACAAAAGCAAAACAATAACATAAACGGGCAACTTGTTGCAGGTTTTCTATACGTTGGCGAGCACACACACAGCTGGCTGGCAGCAACGCAGTATATTGCACCATTGATGGCCAACTTCGACACGACACCAAGCAAGCGTGCAACGATCGCATTCGCAGGCACCAGTACGCAGTGCACAGTGCTGCTCTCTAACGGATGCTTGCATAAGCACAGTCGTTCTGTTTGCGTTTTACAGAGGACCAGCAGATGTTCGCTGTCGAGTGGCGCAACATCGTGCTGCGCAACCAGGAGGCCGCCGGCGATTTCACGTTTCAGTGTGTGCTCTGGAAGAACGGCAGCATTTGGTTCCTCTACAAATACGTGCGTTTCGCACAAGAAAACTGGTTGGTGAAGTGGAAGATGCATTGGAAGCGTTTTGCAGGTGCCGGTGGCCGTGTCGAACATCTCGGACGCACAGCACCCACGCAAGGTTGGCCTGTCAGACGCGTTCATGAGCAGCGAGTCGAACCAGGACGGCGTCTTCAGTGAGTGGCTTTGTGTGCCTTAGTGGAGCTCTCGTTTCGCTGCCTTCCCAACGTTCATGTTTGGAGGCCACCCCTGTCGAAAAAATGTGAAAAGCGATAAAATCTGTGATTCCAGGCAAGCGCATCATCTACGAGTACCACCGTATCGAAGTGCCGTTTGAAACGATTAAGAATAAAACGAGCATCATTTTTGATCCGTTGCAAAGTACGCCAATTGGACATAAATTTTTGATGCATCATTTTCCCTGCCACCTTTCGCACAAGTGAATGAACATGAAATATACGTCTACGGAAAACATGAAAATGGTTGCAACGTGAAACGAATTCCTTTCAGCGTGCTTCTCGTACAAGACTTGCTCGGACTGCATGAACGCAAGCGAAACATTGGACACATTCAACTGCACCTGGTGTTCAATGCCTGGCGCACAAAGAGCATTCTGCTCTGACACAAACGGCCGACATCGGCTGCACGAACTCTTCAAAAGCAGCAGTTGCGCGCGACAGGTGACGCAATTCAAATAACCAAGGCAACGGTCAAACGCACTGTTGACAATCACTCTTAATGTTAATAATGGTGGAAGAGGAAAGAACGTCGTTGGCCGTCGCGTCGAAACACTGTTCCACTTATTAAAACACCAAAATAGGTTGCAAAAATTGATTTTCAACAAAAAAAGGTTTGGTAAAATTGCGGAATTTTATTTTGAGCGGGAAAAATAACTGGAAATTTCTGTGTGCCACGTGTAGTTAAAAGGCATGGCCAACGCAGTCGTTTCTGCTTTCAGTCTGACAGTGTGTACTGCTCCAACGAGCCTGCCGTGTCCACACCGACGACACCGCCACAACCAGTGACGTCATCGTCATCGCAGCAAGGCCCCGTTCAACCAAGTGTTCCCACGGAGAAGCCTGCACAAGACGATCGTGATGACAGCATGACCGTGAATAAAGGTTCGCATCCACCCAGGCGCATTCGTTCGCAATTTAATCACACATCGTAACATCGGTGACAACACCACCACATCGCTTAACTCTATTGACAATGCGCAGTTTAATTAGGTAGTCAACATGGGGGCTGATTGATTTCAACTTGAGAGAACGTTCATTGTTGATAGGGTTGGCACAGGAAAAAAAACGGTTTCTTTTCCGTTTTAAAACCGGTTTTTTTTTTAGTTTTTTTCTTGAAAAAATAAAGAACCGGTTTTTTACCTTAAAAATTTTCAAACTTCGCGGTCAAAAATCACAACTCTTCGTTTGATTGATAAAATGTAAAATTATATTTTTGAAAAAACGGTGCAGTGAACTGTGTCAAACTGAACTGGTGAAGCATCATTTTGCAGAAGCTTTTGTGTCAAGGGTCAAGTGAAATACGATGAAGACAAGGTGAGTGCTAAACTAAGTGCATATGCAGACTGACTGACGATGTTGTCGATTTGCAAAGGGTAACTGATGAAATGTTATTTTTCAAACGCAATCCGCCACCGGTTTCACTTTGCAGTTCTGCAAATCTCGCCCCCTAATCGGGGTCAGCTATCCGTTCTCCTTGCAACCGTCCCTCCCGGCTCCCCACACCTACACGGTCACTGCCCAGTCTTTGTTTTCAATTTATTGAACGTGCTGCCCTGGAAACCAATAAAAGCGAAATTAATTTGATTTGAAACAAAAAATTGGGTAGCATTTGGTGGCAAAAATAGCATATTGGGTCGGTTGTATGCCCGAAAACAGCATTTTACGCTGCTCAAAATCACTAATTTTGATGTATTTCCTATTTTGAGTTCAAGATGCCAAGTTCTGAAAAGTTTAGGAGGTGGGAAGCATTCGGTTTTTTATGGTTTTAAAACGGTTTTAAAACGGAAAAGAAACCGGTTTTTTTCCTGGCAATATAAAAAACCGGTTTTTTACCAACTCTAATTGTTGATCAGAGGAAATTGGCACGGCGTCGGCGGGCGGTGGCGGCAGTGGAGGCATCGTGGTCATCTCATTGCTGGTGGTGCTCGTGCTCGCTGCGTTTGGCTGGCTCGCGTACGCCTACTACAATCCGCACACAACCAGCGGACAGCTGCTCATTCGTGTGCGTCACTCTTTCACTCGTACTTTGCTTCAATTTTGAAATCGTGTGCTCAATTGCTTGTTATTCTTAATCTTAACTGGTCTTTGCGTGAACAGCTTGTTTTAGCGAAGGCACGACTAAAAGGGAAAAATTGCGACACGAAGTCAGTTTCTGCATTGTGTCTGCTTACTGCTGCTACAGTTTTCAACTTTGTTTGGAAGGCTAAGACACCCCCCCCCCCCGACCGGAGTCGTCTGTTGCACACTCGTGGCCCGTGTACCCGACAATCGACAAAGAAAAGACACTGACCTTTCAGGGCCGGGCGTTGAATGGGGTGTGAGTGAATGTGTTTTCCTGTTGCAGTATCGGCCGTCACGTTGGCGTCTTGCGAGCAACGGCGTCGCCTACACGGCCTCTGTGCACATGTGAACGCTGTTCGTTTGCGCGCTCTATCCAACCGTCAGTTGTATTTGTGACGTTCATGGCTCCCACAAACAGTGCTGTGCTTGTGTGTGTTTTCATGTGAACGGTTGCGTTGCGTTGCGTCATTGCGGCCTGTGGAATTTTGACCCGAACAGTTGCGGCCCGCTTGATTCCGGCACGTAGAATTCCGGCCCGGCTAATTTTCCCTGGCACGAACAATAAACTGTTTGAAGGAATGATTTTTTGCAACTTATCGCAAATCAGTTATTGCAGTTACTGATAAATAAATATATCAAATGACTGCAAAAATGAAAAAAAACCTTCAACCAATCTGATTTTAAAACTAAGCAAAGTTGTTGTAGGTCTCCCAAGCCAAGCCTTTTATACAAAGGCACGTCAGAAATCTAAGTTTAAAAAATTGTTTTGCCGTGATTTTATACAATAAGGTCATTTTCTGGATTCATTATAGATCACGAAAAAATCACTACAGGTGGTTTGCTATTGTTCGTGTTTAGGAAAATTTGCTGGGCCGTAATTTTCCGGGCCGCAATGAGCAGACCGAAACTCTTCAGGCCGGAATTCGACGGCCGCATTTGAACGCACGCCATCATTGGTGATAACTTTGTGATGAAATCTATGTGCTCTCCGCTTTTTTGGGCCAAGATATTGATTTTGTTTATGTGCTTTTTTGGGTTGTATCACACTCTCATTTTATGTTACCCCAGAAATTTTGTGGAAGCGGCTTCTTTCTATGTATATTTTAATAACGGTGAATTTATTAATTATTATTGTGCATCGTTCCGTCTCGCGTGTCCGATACGTCGTTTTGTTGTTGTGTGTGTCCAGTTTAACGGGTTGTCTGTCTGTTTGTAATGCACGAACACGCATAATACGTATTAGTTGCATATTACGTATGTGTAAAAACCACGTGCATCTTTTTGGGGGTTGAGATCATATGGGTAGTTCTAACTCTTAACTATCGATAGATTGTATATACGATATAATGATACATCACTAATTGTTATTGTGAATCAAGCGATTGTGGTTTTTTCATGTTTGGTTTTTTCTGCGTCTTTTTGTTTTTTGAATGGCACTGACATATCGGTAACAACTTATTGGTAGCTTCAGTCTGTTTTTTTACATTTGCACTGTGCATACAGTCAAAGCAATCGGCAAGTAATTTTGAGTTTCAACATGTGTTGCTCCTGTCCTGGTGTATCGTCACGTTCTATTTTTGCCGTTTTTTTGTGAACGACTTTTGAGTTCATAATTAAATTTATGCTTCAATGTGTCACCGTTATCAAGCTTCTGAGTCTGATAATAATTTGTACTTTTACGTTTGCATGACCAAACATCACACTAAGATGCGATGCAACAAGATTGTTTCAGCTTACTTGAGATTGTTGTTTTTAAGGTTTGTAAACACGGACCGAATTTACTTTTGCTGTTCTCATCAAAATTGCAGCTCATCTACCTGTTTTTATCCATACAGTCCATCTGGCTAATATACATATACAACTAGCTCATTGGTTGCTTGCACACACGTGCAGTTGATGCATGCAAGCATGCGTATATTCAATGCAGGCATTGCTGGACAGGCGGAGTTTGGCTGCACAGAATGTACGCGTCAACTGCACGCGTGTGCAACCAACCATCACCTGGTTGTATACATTATCCAGATGCACTGTAGTCGCCCTGGATAATTTGTAGTATTAGCTGATTGGCTGTTGGTTTCAAGATCGAATAAAAGAAATTTGATCCCAATTTTTTTTATATTTGAAGCACATTTCACATAATTTGTGTTGTCTGATGGTTTTTGAAAGCGAGCAGTGGAAGTTTAATGAAAAAGACAGCCAAAGACTTGTTCATGATTATGTGGGCCATGTGACAATTGATTCGCATGGAACACGATATTAAATTGAGAATAATGTCCAACTTAACTAACGGTGAAAAAATGAAATGTTCATGTTGGAGAACAAGTTGTTTGTCTTTCTTTTTAGCGGAGAAACTCAGAACAATTGATGGTCGTCGTTATTTGGTCGTCAGAAAAATTATCATACAGTCCAGGAAAATTACAAAATGCCAAGTCGTCGTCTTCGTCGCTAGCTTAGTTTTTCGGAGAACCAAAATTTCACCTCAAACAGCTGGTTTTATTTTTTTTCTGCATTTCATAAATCATGAACAAGTTTTTTAATCAAAGTCCCACTGTTTGCATTCACAAACAATCAAACACCAAAAAGTAAAATTGGGACAATTTTTTACCTGATCTCAGGCAAACCAACAGCCAATCAGCTAGTACTACAAATTATCCAGGACGCCTATAACACCACAGTCCTTACCGCGTATCCGGCTGCTGTATTATTTTTATAGCTCTGTGTGGTATTCAAGTGGTATGTTCACCAATCCATTGTGTGAAATATCTATGCGTTTGTGCCACACAATTTTGTGCGCCAATGACGGTTAAAGTTATTGAATGTGGCATGTGAAATCTAATCATTAAAACTCAAAGCACTTTAACCTGACAATGTGTAAAGCAAAACGCATCACAATTATCTCTTAATGCTGCAATGTGGCAAACAGCATTGCAGTTTTTGAGTGTGAGTTAATTGAGTTAATTGAGTGTCCGTTAATTTTGATTTTGAGTTTGTTCGTGTTGTTTCATACATACGTTTACTTTCGTCGGTTCAATATTTCATGATCGATTTGTGGTTTTATCGTTCGTTTTTTTTGCAGCTATATTTGCAGCAGGTTATTATTTCAAGTCAAAATTATTTGCGTGCAAATGAGAATAAAAATTTCAGAAGGCTCCTACAAAAAGAAAACGCATATCAAAGCTGAAGTCACTTTGGTAGTGTAAAAAATGAACAGGCTGTTTCGTTCTTGTTCAGATGTCCATAAATGTAATGGGGCAAATGTACTTTTGCGGCCCAAGAGATTGCGGTCTGCACGATTGCGGCCGAAGCATAGCGGCCTGGCCGCCGAGGAACGCCTACACGAGCGACGTACGCAGCAACAACAACAGCGACTACGTCCGGCGCGGCTGTTAAGTGTGGCGACAACCGTCTAACCACACGAGCCAAGTTCCTCCACGTGACGGTGCGCGACGCCACGTGAACCATAGTGCGCAACGTTCACCACCAAATGACGACAACAACGGAAGGCAGGACAGTGAGGAAGCCGACGGGGCTTACTCTAACCCAACGGCCCTCTTCAGAGCCTCCTGTGGGCGTCCTTGGGGGCTACCCACAGGGAACAGCACCCCGCGGTGGAACTGTGCCTGGCCTGTCCCGCGAACACCTGAAAATTGCGGCGTTCAACTGCCGTGCGCTCACATCGGACATACAGCAGCGGTCCCTTGCGGAGGACGCAACTGAGCATCGAATAGACATTGCGTGCGTTAGCGAAACACGGCTGCCAACAACATATGAGCAGGTTTCCGACCTGCTAGGCGAACGCAACTACAGATTGATAACATTCAATAACAATGACAACACAAATCACCACTCTGGCGTTGGCTTCCTGATCAGCGAGCGCGCTGAGGGGTCGCTGGCGGCCATCATTCCAGTCAGCGACAGGGTGGCGTGCGCTCGCTTCAACACGTACATGGGCGTGCGGTCCGGCAGCAAAAGACGGCGAGGCTTGTTCCTCGTTGTCGCGTACGCGCCGCATGAGGGGCACGATGCCGAGGTCAAGGACACGTTCTATCGAGAGCTGGCGCATTCCGTCACGCTGGCGTCATCGGGCGACGTGGTGCTGATCGCGGGTGACCTGAACGCAGCCGTGGGGCCGCTGTCACCACTCGAGCGTAGCGTCGGCGCGCAGCACGGTGTCCGTTCCGATAAACGGACCGATAACGGTCAGCGTTTGGTGACTTTTGCGGAAAACAATGGCTTTGTGCTGTCGTCCACCACATTTCAGCACAGCAAGCGTAAGACGGCGACGCATCGACTACCGAACGGACAACTCCGGCAAATCGACCACGTGCTGATCGCAAGACGATGGCGGGCGTGCATCAAGGACGTCAGGAGCTGCTGGCGCACCCACGTGGACTCGGACCATGCGCTGGTCGTTGCCAAGTGCCATCTCCAGTTCCCGCGGACCCAGAGAAGGGCATCGGGCGCGCCGCTGATTGACGTCGAGCGACTCGGCGACGATGCAGTGAGAGACAAATTCAAAAGCCGTTTAGACGTGATTGCGACCAATGATGATTTGAGCTGGGTGAGAATTCGTGAAGACATGTGGACTGCTGCAGTAGAGGCCTGTGGTCGAAAGAGCCGACGCAAACAGCAGAATCCAATACTCCGATCCGAGACAATAAATTTAATTAAAAGAAGACGCAAATTAAACGGCA